>JASDQU010332184.1:2176-12732 GCA_032191745.1 Picea mariana | reverse complement strand
TAATAAAGGAAGGACCTGGCAATTTCTCTGGTGGACGTAGCCCACACTGGGTGAACCACGTAAATCTGTGTCTCTCTTGTATTGTGTGTCTTCTGTGTTTTGTTTCTGCATTTGTTTTATTTTATTGCTCCGCGGTTCTATTTTTCTAACACAGGGCAGGTCATTGGGAGAGCGATGATGAAAAAGTTTCCAGATACATGAATGGTCTGAGATATGACATTCAGGATGAGATGAGCATGGTAACCATATGAATAGTGGAAGATGCTTATCAAGTGGCTCTAAAGGCTAAAGAGAAGTTGAGATGAAATCAGGGTCAAAGAGGCCGAGGCAGAAGTCATCCCAGAGGAAAATCAGTTGCCCAGGATAAATATCAAAAGCCCAAGGAGGACTGGAAGAAACCTCAGACTCAAACTGAGAGAGGTGGAAGCTCACAGCGAGGGAAATGTGCTGAACAAAGAGGGAAACATACTGGACAGAGAGGAGATTATGCTGACAATAACACTTTTCCTCGTACTAGAGGTAGAGGAAGAGGAAGAAGTGGAGTAATAACATGCTTCACATGTGGAAAGAATGGGCACAGGTCTTATGAGTGTCCATAGAAAAATAAAGAATGTGGAGAAACTCAGATCACCGAAGCACAGAGGTGAGATGTCGAGACAGAAGATGCTGAAGGTAGAAGATCGCTAATGATGTGAAAAGTTCTTTTGACACCAGAGAAGGAGGTGGAGAGTTTAGTCCAAAGGACCATAATTTTTCGGACTGCTTGCAAGACCAAGGACAGGGTATGCAAGGTCATTGTGGATAGTGGTAGCATGAATAATCTCGTTTCTATGGAGATGGTAGAAAATATGGAGTTGGAGATGATTGATCATCCAAGCCCATACAGAGTTTCATGGCTACAGAAAGGACACCAGGTAACTGTCACTAAACAATGTTTGGTTGAGTTTAAGATAGGAGGATATAATGATAAGATACTATGTGATGTCATTCCTATGGATGTTTGTTATCTATTGCTGGGTAGACCATGGCAATATGACAAGAATGTGATTCATGATGGGAGAATGAACGCATACACCCTAGAGAAGAATCAGAGGACTCACATGTTGCTTCCAATCAAGGATAAGGAGGTGAAACTGGAAGTAAAAAACATTGTACATATCATGAGTGGGAAGGAACTTCTTACAGAGGTTAAGAAGAAGGAAGAACCGCAATTCATTGTGGTCAAGAAACCAAATATTGTTTTGACCAGCGCAAGAGTGGATGATTTACTAGAAGAAGTTTAGGAACTGCTGGAAGATTTCACTGACATAGTAGTGGATGAATTACCTCATTCATTTCCACCGATTAGAAGTGTGAGTCATCAAATTGATCTCATACCAGGAGCCAGTTTTCCAAACAAAGTCGCGTACAAATTGATGCTGCAAGAGAATGAAGAGGTTAAGAGGCAAGTCCAGGATATGTTGGACAAAGGTTTAGTCAGGGAAAGCTTGAGTCTGTGTGTTGTTCCGACAGTACTCAGTCCAAAGAAAAATGGAAGCTGGAGAATGTGTATTGACTCGAGGGTGATTAACAAGATAACCATCAGGTAAAGATTTCCATTGCCGAGGATGGATGATATGATGGATTGCTTGAGTGGAGAAAAGTATTTTTCAAAGATTGATTTGAAAATTGGTTATCATCAAATCTGCATGAGAGAAGGTTATGAGTGGAAGACCGCATTCAAAACAAATGAAGGGTTGTATGAATGGCTTGTTATTCCATTTGGCTTAACAAATGCACTGAGTACCTTCATGAGGTTGATGAATGAAGTCCTGAGGGAGTTCATCGGAAAATTTGTCATTGTGTATTTAGATGACATACTAGTTTTCAGTAAAACAATGGCAGAGCATCTGAAGCATTTGGCTACAGTGATGCAGAGATTGCAACAAGAGAAGTTGTTGATAAATATGAAGAAGTCCTCATTCATGAAGACAAAGCTCATTTACTTGGGATTTTTTATTTCTCTAGATGAGTTGAGGATGGATCCAGATAAGGTGGAGGTAATCAAGAATTGGCCATCACCAAAGAATGTTTTTGAGGTGAGAAGTTTTCACAGATTGGCTATTTCTACTGAAATTTCATCAGGAATTTCAGTGGAATTAGTGCAGCGATGATGGATATAGTTAATAAAATACACAAGTCTTTTCACTGGACAGAAGAGGCTGAAAAGAGTTTTAATCTGTTGAAGAGGAAGATTACGGAACAACTAGTTCTGGTGTTGTCGGATTTCCAAAAGACATTTCAATTGAAATGCGATGCAAGTGGATTTGCAATAGCGGCAGTCTTGAGTCAGGAAGACAGGCTGATAGCATACTTAAGTGAGAAGTTGAATGAAGAAAAAGTGAAATACTCCACATATGATAAGGAGTTTTATGCTATCATACAAGCATTGAAGAAATGGAGACATTACTTGATCCCAAAAGAGTTTGTCTTATACAGTGACAATCATGCATTGCAGTTTGTGACTCAATAGGAAAATTTGAATCAGAGACATGTTAAATGGGTTGAGTACATGTAGAATTTCACTTTTGTGATTAAACATATTTTTGGTACTGCTAAAAAAGTTGTTGATGCTTTGAGCAGGAAGTGTTTTCTATTGCCAAATTTCAAAGTCAAAACGTTGGGTTTTGATGATCTCAGGGACATGTATAGAGATGATCAAGATTTTAAGGAAGCGTATGAAGCAACTAAGAATCCAATTCTTAGAGACAGAAGCCAATGGGAAGAATACATGATCCAGGAAGGATTATTGTTTAAAGGTAATCAACTATGTATTTTGAAATTCTCTATGAGGGAGAATTTGTTGAAGGAGAAGCATAGTGGAGGATTGGCAGGGCACTTTGGTCACAACAAGACGTTCGCAAAGTTGAATGAGTCATATTTTTGGCCAGGAATGTGAGTAGATGTCAAGAGATTCGTGGACAGATGCAAAATTTGCCAGCATTCGAAGGGAAGAAGATAGAATGCCAGGTTTTATCAACCATTACCCATACTTGAGAGACCATGGGATGCAATTAGCATGGATTTCATATTGGGGTTTCCAAGAACAAAAAGAGGATTTGACTCAATCTTTGTGGTGGTGGATATATTTTCCAAGATGGCACACTTCATTCCATGTCAGAAAACTAGTGACGCAACTCACATTACGAATCTGTTTTTCAAAGAAGTCATTCGACTTCATGGCTTACCAAGAAGCATAGTTTCGGATCGAGACACCAAGTTCATAGGGTACTTTTGGAGGACCTTATGGAAGAAGTTGGGAACTAACTTGTAATTTAGTTTGGATTATCATCCTTAGATGGATGGAAAAACATAAGTGGTGAGCAGAAGTCTAGGAGACTTGCTAAGAAGCTTGGTGACAAAACACCACAACCAGTGGGACAACATATTACCACAGGCAAAATTTTCTTATAACGACTCGGATAACAGAAGCATAGGGCAGATTCCATTTTAGATTGTCTATGGCATGCAGCTGAGGGGAATTTTTGAATTGAGATATTTAGAACAGATTTCAACTAGGAGCGCTAGTGCAGAAGAATTCGCAGAGGTGATGAAGGAACTTCACAGACAGGTGAAGGAGTGGTTATAGAATTCAAATCAGGAATATAAGCACTGAGCCGATAAACAAAAGAGACAACTTCAGTTTGAGGTTGGTGACTTGATTCTAACACATTTGAGAAAAGAAAGGTTCCTGAGAGGAACATATAATAAGATGAAGATGAAGAAAATTGGACCGTGTAGGGTCTTGAAGAAATTTGGGGTGAATGTTTACGAGATTGAATTACCCGATGGGATCGGAATTTCTCTGATTTTCAATATCTCAGATTTGTACCCATATAAAGTTGAGGAAGCAGGGACAGGAAATGAACAGCCAGTAATCCAGTGGAAAAAGTAGATGCCAGTTGCAGATAAGCCACAGATGGAGTGCATACTGGACAAAAGAGTGGACAGGAAGACTAGGCAGAAGCAATACTTTGAATATTTGGTCAAGTGGAAGGGCCATCCAGTTGAATATGCCATCTGGGAGAACAAAGAAGAGATCCAGAGGCATGGAAAGACCATGCGTGAACTCATGGACAGGAGCCCATGAAAATTTTCAAGAGAGGGAGTATGATGCAGGAGCTACTCAAGCGATCCAGCACGGAGGCAACAGACAACTAGACAAGCGCCCAACACAAATTTTGAAATCACCTTGAAGTTATTGCACAATCTTAAATGAAGCCATTAAGAAGAAGTGCACTTGTAAAATGTAACCATACCTTGAGCGATTTTCTCTCGTCCTTAGTAGGTAGGAGGCATTTATGGTAGTTAATGCAAGTAGGTAGAATTGAATGTGTAGATTAGACAGTTTTAGAGTGCAAGATGGAAACAAAATATAGACACCCTCCTTGTCTATTGTAACATTATTATGAGAGCGTGAAGAGAATAGAAGAGAAGCAAAGAGCCGTGTAGCAGACTCCATGTACAGAAGTTCTGAATTAATACAAGAAAGCTATGATTCAGACTCATGGTGTTCATATATTCTCTATGTATGCATCTTTGAATGTTATGCTCATGAATGTTTTGCTCTTTCTGTCATGCAATTGCTTTTAGGCTATGTATGGATGATTTCTTGTTGAATGTTTGAAATCTGAGAGGAAAGAGGAGGGGAATGAGTTTCGATTGTTTCTCTATCTGAGCAAGAGTTCCTACAAGGAGTGCAGTTGAATTTTCCGCAAGGAGTGCGTCGACAAGGTGTTCAGGGGTTGTCTCTGAAAGCTCAGGAGAGATAGATTTTGTTCTCATTTTCATAGAAGTGTAGTGGGAACAAGAGCCATGCAAGGAGTGCACAGGCTGAGTGAAGTCTCAGGTTTGTGGACCTGAGTGAAGTATTGAGGGACTTTTGCTGCAGGTGTGCGCAGAGTCTAGGGATTTCAATACTTGGAAGTGCTTGAAAGTCCGCCGCAAGGAGTGCGTGCAAGAGTTTTCTGAAAGACTCAGAGTTGGGAAATTTCAGAAGGATTTGAAACTTTGAAGGAGTCGAAGGAAGGCATAGCGACGTCATACCACAGGAGGATGAGTTCTTAGAGAAATAATAGATGCTCATAATTCTCTGAAGAGAATTCATGAAGTCCCGTGAGCTGCCAGATCTCACGGAGGAGCAGGGGAGATACGACGAGTATTCCCAAAAGGTTCTAAGCTCAGGAGGAGTAGGACCATAGATTCAAGCCATAAGGGTCATTGGATTTACCTGTGGGTTTCTATATTGGGTTTTCATGGATTGATGTCCTGTAAAATTTGCAAAGGGAATCACCGAAATCATGAAACGTGAAGTCCCAAAAAGATAAAAGGATTTGTGTGGGCCATAGAGGAGTCAGCGAGTGGACAGGTGGGACACTATTAACATGGAGTCAAACTCCGTTGATCATTTCAGAGTTTCAGGGAGTGAAGTTCTGAATTCTTTGCATTAGGATTCGTGATATCGCGAAGTCTGAAGTCCCGATGGAGTAAAGGGGCGTTGAAAGGTCAACCTTGTGAGCATGTCAGAATTTTGTAACATCGAGTTTCAGAAATCATGGGAACAAGTTGCTTGACACCGCGACCGTCGAAATCATGATAGGGGAAAGTCCAAAAGAGAAAGAGGAACTGTCAGCATTGACTATTTTCGGGTTTCAGAGATTTGAGAGACAAGCATGTGACCAACATATTCACAAAAGTGTGAAGTCCGATTTACCGAAGTAAAAAGGGGGAATTTCTGAAGTTGATTATGGGTGCAGGTTTCCCAAAAGGGAAATAGAAGAGCCATTATGAAGCTCTTCGGGCTAGTGTAAAGGGAAAGATATTGTGTTGACGTGGACCTTCCAACCTGCGAGTTGTGGAGGGAGTGTGAATCATCAAACAACTACAACAATGTAGATTCCATTAGCCATCCCAGTAAAAGCTCCAAATTCTTCTAACCAACTCGTAAATTATATGGAAGACGTGCCCCTCCAAGGAGAGGAAATCAAAAAATTACAAGAAGAGGTGAAAAACCTCCAAGACTTGAAATCCATGTTTTAGTCGAGTTATCATGTAGATATGCTCAAGAGACTCAGTCAAGAATTACATAAGCTACAAAAGGAGTATATAATGGCTAAGACATTATCTGAAGACAAGGAAAACATCTGGATGGACATCATCAAATCCATGGCAGAGATATGGCTATTCATAAAAATTGTTTTTGAACAACATGAACTGGTACATAAGGAAAGACAAGCAATTGAAAATATAAAGGAAGAGTTAGGGGAGACACTTGTAAAGGTAACTGAACTCATCAGGTTCCTAAAATCCAATACCAAGAAATAGTTAGAAGCATTGGAAATTGATGATAGGACATAGACCATCCTTGAGGTCAAGAAGGTCTTGACCAAGAAAGGATTAATGTTGCAACTAGAGGAGAAATCTTAGATGATGGACATTGGAGTGAAGATATTTTCAGCAAGTTTTACATGCTACACAAGAAGGGACTCCCTGGACCATTAGTGATAAATGACAAGCTCATCACTCTGTCAGACTACAAGCAAAAGATAAACACAGTGGCAAAGGATGGTTCTAAATTTGTAGGTATACAAGGAATCATTACTGGAAAGGATTTATTAGAAACATTACAGTTGGACCTAAGCATCCAACATGAGATAAAATATATTTTTATTAGAAAGTCTACTTTTTCCAAGTACATTGAAATGGACAAAATATATAGAAAGTTACGCAAGGTTTCTACCCCTAGTCAAAAGAGATGGGAAGACTTGTTTTCTTTACTTGAGTAAAGGTGATGTGGATTTCTGAGCCATCATGAATAAGATATTCAAGTTAAAGTTATGAATCATCAACTACTTCCCCCAGAATCAACACCAAGGATTCAAATAGATTAACAATATTCATATTATTTTGCAACTTGTAATCTAGTTAGTTAGATTTTTCTCCACAATATCCTAGTCATTAATGACAGGATCAGATGTAACTATTGTATAAATACTTCTCACTTTGAAGTATTGAGGGTTGATTTTTTCACCCAAGGAGCTATTTGTGTAATCTTTTCAAAACCATCGACCAGTAATAAAAAGGCTATTCACAGGATTCTTGCATTTGATCGACTAGTGATGTTTATTGTTCTTTGTTAAAATTTTTACTTTTCTCTGTGATCATTATGTTTTCAGTTTCTAATCATTAAAAGGAAGTTAAAGAAAAAAATTTGTCTGGTACACTCAGTTTCTTCTCTTTTAATGGTCTATGTGTTTTTCATCTGAATTTAATTAGAGAAACTCTTGATTGCTTCTTTACTCACCAGACTCTCACATCTTTTTTTGTCTATTCCACCTCATTCAATATTAATAGATACAATGGTATCACTATCTTTCCATGTGAAAGAACCTCATAAAATCTTCCTATGATTCTAATATTTAATACATACCCCATATCCCAATGGAAGTTTAATTCATCTCCACAACCAACCTTTATAAACAAACAAAGAAACTCAGACTATTTTAACTAGCCTAATATCTAAAACCTAAAAAAATCTAAATCATATAGAGAGATCCCTCTCTGAAATTAGTAGGGATAGATCCCAATTTCAAAAGTGGTTTTGGTAAGTTACCTCCGTCAATTTATTTTACCGTTGACAACCTATAGGAATTATAGAGTGCTAACATAGTGGCGACCATACTGGGGAACTGAACAATTTTTCCAACTTTGTGAATTGTCTTCCCTAGATAAGAACACTTTATTTCTGAACTATCAAAGCTCTAACTTTCAAGAGATAAATGTTCAGAGGTTGTTGAAACTTGTAAATATTAAGTTAGATTTCTTAAATTTTTAAGTTATGGATCCAAAAAGAATTCACACCAGATATCAACCTGATCCAGAACCTGTAAAAGTAGTATATAATCTAGAAAAATAAATCAGAAAAAGGAATACAACATAAAATAAAGGGAGTAGGAGTCCTCTTCCTAGGGCCACTTCTGTTCCATAGAAGCTTGTCACAATCCAAGAAATTGATTTTGAATTAACTTTTGAGTAGAGCCTTTTCATAACCAAATCTGATAGCTTTGTAGATGAGATAGTATTAGATCAAACCATCCTCCAACCTACAACCCCTGAAAGACACTCTCCTAGAATAGATTTTGATCAATAGATCCTTCAATAGTTTGAGAAACTACAAGATCTAGTATTAAATCTTGACCAAGCTTTGTATAAAGCCCATTTTCAATAGTCTGTTGATATTTCTTCCATTTCTATTGTTCTAGCTTATGTCAACTGACGTAGACCCCCCTACCTCAACAGGTTTTGCACGACCTCCCGGTCTAAGGATCGTTCAAATTCCTCTTTCAGAGCCGAAGCGTCTCTTTCGGATCCCTATCAAAACCTCAGAATCCAATCCATAGGTCCCTCACCTTCACACGGCCTTCAAACACGACTGCGATCCTTTCCCGAAAATGGAACTTCAGGTTTCAGGACTTCCTGTTTCCAAATGTCAAGAGTCCTTGACCCTTCATCCTTCTGATCTCTAAAATGTCGATTTGTCGAAGTAGCTTCAGCTTCAATTAGCCCCCTGGGATATACCTTGGTCCATGTGAACACTAGCCCCACGACCATAATCCCTTTCAGGGATTTCTCGACACAAAAACACCTGGCCTCTTGTCCTTTGGACTCCCAAAAAATCGATTCCCCCAAAAATGATATAACTATATCCTGACTTCCTCCTCTTTTCGCTATTTTGGGTTCTGCGATGCTGAAGTGCTCGGATCTCTTGTCCATAGCATTCCCAAAATGTCAAATTCCAGTATCCCGAAATGTCCTTCTCTGATTCTTTGCCTTTCATGTTTTCGGAGTTTCAATCCCCAAAAACCTCTGAACCCTTGTCTTCAATACTCTTGAAGTTCTAACTCCGATACGTTGAAATGACACCTTCCTCCAAATGCTTTCAGACTTTCATGTTTCAGGATTTCCCGATGCAAGGCTTCCTTCCTGGTCCCTGCTCTCCCACACTTCCAGTATCCGAAATACCGAAGTGATGGTATGGCCCTTTTTTAGTCCTGGATGATATCAACAACTATGATCCACTCCTCGAATCAACAACCCTGATCATTTCAGAGTTCTTGTCCACAAGAGCCTGGATCCTATGTACTTAGGATCTCCCGATATCCCAACATCCGGTATGCCGAAATGCTCCTAGCAAGACTGCTCCTGTGAACGCCTCCAGGACTTCGCGAATCCCGCTGCTTCAGCCTCCTGCTAACCTCTAGTACTCTTGGTACCTGAATTCCCGAAGTACTCTTCATTCGAGACTTTCCTCGAAATCCTAGATTTTTTCCATGTGTCCTCCCTCATATGGATAGTCCTCTTGTTTCGCAATTTCGCGACTTATGACCCCCTGTGACACAATCTCCTCTGTCAACTCAAATCCCCAATAACCAAAATCTCATTGGACTCTCGATCTCCACCATGTGTCCTCCATAGATGGATGGTCCAGATCGTTTCAGGACTTTCGTGTCCATTACTCTGTGAGTGAGGGTTTAAACCTTATGTAGCTCTCGACAGATCTAACGACTGTCAGCTATTCTGAGTAAGATCCAATGGCTAATGATCCCTTCTCTTGAAACCTTAAGAGGTTTCTATGACTCCTGTACTCCTTGCAGAGTCTCTGCGCACATGAAGGTGCTATCCATCCTAATATTTTATGTTACTCAGAGCCTTAAGGAACTCAATGCTTTCTCCCTCTCTCCTTTCAATGGAGAAATTGATGCCCTCCTGGCACTCCTTTGCTCAAGCAACTCTATTGCTGAGTCTGCAGGGTGTTCAACAACCCTGTGAAGATCCTCCCTTGGACTCTTCTCCAAATTCAGAACTCAAAGAGTTCTATCTGTGCACTCTGGCACCTACTCAATGCCCTCCTAGCAGAGTGTCTAGAATCCTCAGTGATTTTGACTTCTTTCTAAACTCACAGCAAAGTTCTTCCTCAACACTCTGTGCATATTTTCAATGCCCTCCTGGCAGAGCCTTACAGAACTCCTCAGAGATTATGTCTCCTTACAATGTCTTCCTCTACATAGTATTGCCTCCAAGGTGTTCAACAACCTTGAGGTCTTCCTCTGAGATAATGATTTCAGCTATTGTGCCCTCCTGGCATGCCTTTGTTTGAACCCGTAGAATTCATAAATGCACTCTCTGTGCATGGCTATCAGAACCCACAGTGTTCTGTCACACTCTCCTAGTGTAAAGCCTCAAAGACCTCTAACCTTGAAATCAAACAACCCCTGCAAATGCATTCCTAACATACATCTACAACATATAAATAACACACATAGACATTCATTCAACACAGAAATACTTKCWGGAAAAAACTGCTTCTKKTTGTATTAATAAAAATGCCTCTTTACAAAGGTGTTYTGAGMAYGRACTKYAACARRGTCTYRGCTCCTTMTCWACTCTCTCTTCATATGCTACTATGCWCTACTCTTCTACTTGCTRCTACTCTTCMWATCTSWTMATACAAARRAGRT
>JASDQU010332183.1:0-12146 GCA_032191745.1 Picea mariana | reverse complement strand
TAATACTGCGGGAAGACAACTGCATTGATGTTCTTGGAATTTCAGAACATCGGCCCTCTCTTCAGGTGCCAATTTTTGTATCCGAGCTAAAATCTCACCATAAGATCTTGCGCCCCAGAAATTGTCATCCGAGGGTGAATTTTCATGCTCAAATATCTTGAGCCCGCAACTGGCCAAATGATTACTCACGACCCTTTGTGGATCGTGCTTCTTGTATTCAATGAGGACCAAATTTAGGTCTTCCAGGGTTGTTGCCTCAGCTTTGGCATGCCCGAAATCTAATAAAGAATATGAATTTAAATGAACAGGAAAAGGTGTCCATACCTTCTTTGAGTATCCCTTAAGCTCCTTGCTTATACCACCGATTACTGTTTGTCTAGCAACCTCACGACAAGCCATCTTGTTGGGAATGAACAATGGCAATGCATGCGTGGGAACAGAAGCCCCAAAAACTATGAGATATGAAAATTCAGCTTCTACATACCAGTTATCTATGCTGCTTAGATTTGTCACTATACTGTCTGAGATCCTGGGTGGCGGGTGACCGAAAATAGTGGCATGCAGAGGCACCATCACCCAGTTAAAGATTTCATATACAAAATTTTCTGCTTTGTTTTCCCACAATTTCACATGATAGACGTGGATAGGCTCGTCTTCTGTTGGAGTCCAACTCCAGCTTATTAATGGAAAAGGTGTTAGAAAGAAAACAACGTCCATAATGTATTCAGAGATAAAAAATGAAGCAATTTTTCCATTTTCTTTCTGCACCCGATACTCTGTGACCCGACTGGTCAAGCTATCAGATAGCATTTTCACCCAGTTGAAGGAACAACCTTCGGCCACTCAAAATATTAGAGGCACCCATGGAAGAAAGAAATGTGAGGTGTCCTCTCTCCCGTATAATATGCATGTCATCATAGCTACATACTTGTACTGCGGTTCTAAGGAGGCTATTGAATATATACCATGGTTGTCTGCCCTGAACTTTGCAGGGTGCGAAACCCAATATTTTATTAAGCTAGACATGGTTTTATCATACTATACACATTCCTTCTATTTGAACTTGTCCAAGAATTCGACGCCATATGTAAAGTTGGACGCTGTGGGCAACTTATACATGGCTTGCATATGTTCAGGCCTGAAAGTCTCGATGGTGACCTTCTACTCATTTATGATGGTTCTGGGTGGTATGTCCACATGGTCTAATGCCCATCGGACCATATCATAATATGGTAGTAGTCATGGCCTGGCTGTTACTTTATGCATTCCCAATTGAATGACGATCTTATACTTGGTGGTTATGTCGTTTTTCTCATTGTCGCCGGAATCATCAGAATAATCCACTAATTCGGCTTGCAAAACATCAGAAACGAACGACCAATTTGGGATCAAGTCAATAATTCGAGGTGAAGTATCAATGACATTGTCCGAATCTTGTCCCGAAACCTCAACACTGGCCTTGGATTCTTTTCGCGGGGCCATGCCTGGAGATCCTGCTTTATCTCTTCTGCGATAAAAATACGTATACATACAGAAGTTAGCTCGCTGAGAAAGTGTGCTCTGCATAATATAAAAATTAATTTGTTATAATGAACCACAGCTCTATATATATTCGAAAACTCGGTACTTTTTAGAACAGATCTATCAAATCATGTTTAGGAATAAATTTAGCAATAAAAACACAATCTTTATTCGTCGATTTGCCTTATTTCATAATTAATGCCATAAATTTTGGCGGTTTGAAATGTCAGTTGGCGTATGGAAGAAATAAGACTACCTCATAAATCATGCAAGCATCAAAGCATGAGAGATATTTATTTCGCTTAATTAATCCAATTTTACCAACGTTAATTAATCTTTCGCTACTCGTTGTATCGATAATTTTGCTTCAACTCTTTGGACCTCTAACCCCCGAATTTGCGATGATCGATTTTGGTTAATAAAACCAAAATTGTGATTAGGCACTTAATTCATTACATAATTATTTATATTCTCCATATTGCGACTCGGAGCTTCGAAGATAAGTTTTCGGGAAGTTTGCATGCCAAGTTGCGAAACTGCGAGATCGCGATAATACGACTTAATTAAAAGGGAAGATAAACTCAGATTAAGTGATTAATTAATTATGTTCATATCCTTATCGTGATTTCGCGAGTCGGGGCTTAGACAGTGTAACTTTTTAAAAAGAAAATGTCGAGTGGTGAATTACCGACAGAACTTTACCATGGTTTAGCTTTTACCTGTAACCTTGACATGGGTTACTAAAATAAGGAGCTCGTGGTTTCAACTATCGAGGTTACGACAATAAACTTTTGTATTTAGTACACGCCGAGATGTGAAAACCCGATGAAATTTAATCATGATTTAGGGAAAATTTTACTCCCGTTACTGCCCTAGGTGAAAATTTAAAGCGATTTCATCGTCTCATCGCTCGGGACTTGTGAACTATGTGATCTATAAAATCCATCATATGAAATCCCTAGGTAGAACAAAAGGGGGAAAATTTGTTTTCCGAAAGGTGGAACTCGCCTCGATGGTACAATAATCATCGCTACTTGCGTGATAAGACTTCAGAGATTTTGAAACCACGGACGAAAAATATGAAAATCATCTTTCGATTTCGAACATTAAGGCATGAAATTTGAGACGGGCTAGAAAAACCAAAGGCGGCTCCAACACATCCTTTTTGGCTTCTTCAAAATTACTCGACTCAATGGTAGATAGTAGTTCTAGATGTTGTTGTTCTGGTGAGTGGATTAGTTTTCTGGTGTCAACTCCTGCATCTTTATTTCCAATAATTTGTTTTGATGGATGATTTTTCTACACTCGTATGTTGGGTGTCTTTGGAGGTACTTGAATATCATGTTGTTCTTGTTGTGCTTCTGGATGCCTCTCTTCTTCATCTGATTCTTCATCTACTACTTCTTCTTTTAAATATTCTTCATGATATTGTTCCATTGAGTCTTTGCTACTTTATTTTATCCTTCGACCATATTCCTCATCAATCATCACATTGATTCTTTCTACTATTCTTTTGAGTCTCAAAATATTGAAACATTTGTATGCTTTCTTTTTTCTTGAGTACCCAACTAGTATGTCTTTATCGACTCGAGAATCAAATTTTCCAACTCTTCCATCTTCTCTTTAGATGTAGCATTTTATTCCGAAAACTATGAAGTGCTTCACATTTGTTGGTATTCCTTTCCATAGTTTATATGGAGTCTTATCATTTTTATTTCTGAGCATCCCTTTGTTTTGTATGTGAATTGTTGTATGCACTTCTTGTACCCAAAATACATCTGTCAACTTGGAATACATTAACATGTTTCTGGCCATTTCTTGTGCTACTATTTTCTTCCTTTCAACAAATCCATTTTGTTGATGTGTCCTCGATACTGATAATTGTCTCTTTATTGCATGATCATTTCAAAATTCCATGAATTCAAAAAAAAATGTATATTTCCCATCCCCTCTTTTTGGAATATTTTTTTTTTCTTTTTCGAAGTTTTAATGAGCTTGAAAAAGAATAAAAAAATGCTACATTATAAAGGAGGAATGAGTGTCACAAGAAAGCAAACTGGTTCGAAGTGCATGGAACATACTGATGCTCAAGGCAAGGAGACATGTGCAGGATAAGGACACTCGGGGAAAATTCCTCCATGGGTCAAGGTGTCAGATCACAAAGGAAAAAAGTGTTGCAAGTCTTGCATATAAGGAATTCTTTAAAGGTTCAGTTTAGAGAAACATGGAGTCTGAATTATGTCAAAGATGCAAATATGAGACCCACGATGCAATTAAGCATGACACAACAAGACTCCTTCCATGTGAATTTTTATGAGCCAAGAGAAGGTAAGATCGATGGTTTTTTCACATTTAGAGAGTCTGAAAAAACATTAAAGAAGACTCCAGGAAGTACCATTTTCACAATTAGTCCAATCATCTCGAAAAATGGTTAAACTTGCACTGAAAGGATGTCTCTTCAAAACTGTTTTAATGAGTGTGACAAAGACAAGATCACTAGCAAATATTTTCAATTTTAAGGAGTCTGAAAAGATCTTAACTATGGACTCAAAACCCTTTTCTAGGTTTATCCTCCTTAGCCCAAAAAAGTATAAAATATAACTGAGGAGAACTCTCCCGGTGAGACAAGTCTCTCGAGGAGTAACTTTTTCTGGAATAATCTATTGGCTAGAAAAAAGGTTAAAATCATGCCGAATAGATGATATTTCTAGACAAATTAACGAATGTGAAAGGAACAAGGTCACTTGGCGATCTTTTCATATTTATGGAGTCTAGAAATAATAAATATAGTCTCGGTGGATGTTGATTTCAAAATTTAAGAGAGCTTGAAAGACAACAAACCATGCTCTTTAGTGAGTCCTATGGGTAATGCCAAGAATGATGACTAGAAAGAAGAATGAGGCTTCAACACAAAGTCATGGTGGGACTAAAGGGGACTCTCATTCCTATGAAGTACTTAGACATGGGCACCAAATGGAAAACAAGGTTCTAACTAGGATGCCCATGGAAGGAAGGATCTACCACATAAAGTATGACACACTTATCATCAAGGAAGGTTAGTATTGTAATTCAGTGGGGTCGATCCTAAGGCCAAATGAACCACGAAACGAATAATGCAAAAATTCAAGTAGGGAAAGACCTAACCTATATGCTAATTTTAAGGTCAATCCATGTTAGAATGGATCAATACAATGAACAAATGTGAAATAAAAATGTCTCCAAGATCTTGTATATAAGGCCAGTAACACTCATCCAGAAGTCAATAAATCCGATATAGATAAAAACTTTGGAAAATAAGAGGTTATACTGAATACAAAACTTGGAAACAACAAACTTAGACTGTACAATATGTACAAGGCACCACATGGCCTTACAGATCATGCACAGTATTGGTTCAGGTAGAGCCTGTTGTTAGGCTCTGACCAAGAGTCACTTCAATACTCAACCTAGAAAGTGTCCCAAAAGGGAAGAAAACAAAAACCACGGTGTAAATCTTCCCTCGGTATAGAAACCGTAATCATGGCTTCAAGGATAGCCTCGTCCGAAGGTAATTCAAAATCCAAGAAATCACGCAAATGAGGAGGTTCAATAGTCCCAAAGGGAGAAGTAAACTGATCATATTCCATATGACGATGGAGGTTTTGGTTAGGTTTGGCAGATTCTATCAGGGAAGAATCACAATCACGAAGGATTGAGGATATACAAACTATGAGATCAAACTCGAAAGGAGACTCAAGACCAGTCGGACCAAGAGGGGGAAGCAAGGTCTCCCATGCCCCAATTGAATAAATGAAAGGATCAATTGTTGATACCAAGTCTCGAGAAGGAAAACATGAGTGAAAAAGTTCCTACTCATGAGAAATTGAAAACCGAGGATAAGATGCCACATAATTTACCTGTGGTGGGGTAGAGTCTACACGAATACTAGGAACATATAAAGGGGAAAACTGAAGTAGTGATGAATTAGAATGGTGAATATCATATTTCAACTGGTCGATAGTTACAATTATTCCATTATGAGGGAAATGCATCACTCAAAAGAGCATAGACACCACAACATTCATAACATATACATAATCATGCCCGAGAAGAATATTAAAATCTAACGGGCCCTGCACCACTATAACATCGACAAGGATAGTCCTCCCACCTAACAATATAGAAAACTGAGGAAGAATCCCCAAATACTCACTAAGACGTCTTTCAAAAGCCAACAACTCATTCAAAGAAGACACAAGCTCAGGAGAACCCAAATCTTGCCAAGCCGAGGAGGATAAAATACTTGCGGAGGATCCTTCATTCACAATACATCAGTAATTTTTTTTTGAATTAACTTCAACATTTATTTGAAAAGGTTCATAAAAAGGAAGGTGAGGCTCAACAAGGTCATTCCAATCAAACAAAATCATCCTAGGACTTGGAGGGGGTGTGCTCGAAGTGAGCGGAATGCCTCCTTGTTCTGAAAGCACTGAACTAGAAATGGTAAAAACATAGTCAGTAGACACACCACTCCCCAACAGAAGAGTGGGATCAACCGAAGATTGCATTGGTGTGACCAATTTAGTAGACTCAAAACTCTCTAAGAGAAGAGTGGTATCAACTACAGATTGCATCGCCGTGACCACTTTGGTAGAATCAACACTCTCCAAGAGAAGAGTGGGATCAACCAAAGATTTCATCAACATGACCACTTTCTCAACAACTAGCTCAATAGGTTGCGAGACAACATGTTCTAAAGGTACATCACCCCCCAAAATAGGAGTGGGATCAGCTTAATATTTCATCGGCATGACCAATTTCTGAACCACTAGATGAATAGGTTGCGAGACAACATGGTCTTAAGTTGCATCACCCCCCAAACGAGGAGTGGGATAAGCTAAAGATTGCATCGACATGAGCACTTCATCAACCAAAGGATGAATAGACTATGAGGAAACATCAAAATACTCAAAATTAGAAGAGCTTGCAGATAGGGACCACAATATTTTTGCCTTTAGAAGACTAAGGAATAAATGAGTAAAGTGATCTCCCTTGCAAATATTACAAGGGAACTTAGGAATACATCCTATCCATCTAGGTTTCTTAATAGAATCAATGCCCTCATCATGACTAGTAGTGGTTGGTTTCACATCTGCAACATAACATGCAAAGTTTGGTGATTGGTCGATAAAATGAATCACAGAGGGTACAGACCTATCGCTAGTATGACTAGCAATGATTGGAATCCCCCCCCCCATCACGACTTGCAAAGGCTGGGTGCTTTCCCCCAGTATGACTCGTAGAGGTTGGGTGATTTTCCTCAACATGAATAGTAGAGGTTGGTTTCTAGTATTCAACATGACTTGCGGAGGTTGTTGACAACTCTCCAACAAGACTAGAAGAGGTTGGTTTCTTCTTCCTATTCCTCCTCTTTCTATTTCATTTAGACTTCTGGTTACTAGTAGATATACTTCCACTAGAGAAGGTAGAAGGAGGAGGAGAATGTTTGTTGATGAAGGAACATCAACATGATTCCCATGGCATAAGGAGCTTAGCTGAGAAGCGTCAAGAGCATTAGGGAATTTTGGAATGGTACCCAACCAAACTAGCAGTCCCACATTCAATGCAGGAATGTACAACGTGGCCATCAAAGGGACACTAACATTTCCAAAGAAAGGAAAAGCACAAGAATACCCTTGCGAAGGGGTTTCTTGGTTGGTATCATCAGTAAATTTTTCCATGAAGATATTATTCATAGGTTCCTCCCTTGTGGGATCATTCAAGTCCATAAAAGTCTCACACAATAACTTTGGTGAACCAGTGGTATAAAAAACAACACCTATAAAGAGGCATTTCAATTTTTCTAAGCGGAATACTGAAAAGCCCTCACTATAGGAGGAGTGGGTGGTATACCACCTTCGGTCAGAGACCCAAAGAAATGACCAGCTAACTTGCTATGGAAAACTATGGAGCACATATCACACCATTAAGAATAAAATCCTAAAAATATACAAACCAAACAAACTACCCTTTTGAATGCTTCCGACTAAGGGAGATGAAGTCTTGATTGTCCAAAGCATTCACAAAGGAAAACAACTGGTCAAGAGAAGAAGTTACCCAGGCCTATGACCAACGATCCCTTGGGTGTCGCCTAAAGAATACAAAGTCTTCCTCAGGTACTATGATACACACCTCACAATCACCTATTTTTCAACCTATATAATGGAAACTATGCCACCCACTTTTAATCAATAACCATGGGGGTACAGTTGACAACCGGGAGAGTGTATGGGCAAGATAACTAAGCCTGAAGATCCTCCTGAGGCCTAAAAAACAATAGGGCTAGAATCACTCTTAGAGTACTTTGGACGGATCCAAGTGTCTCGGAGGTCTGACACAAGTTGGGTCAGTAATGCTACAAGATTCACCCCCAATACACACTCTCCCAAACACTTTGTTGGGATCAGGAGTGGATATCTCTGTCACCGTCCTCTATGCAACCTCGTGTTTGACTCCTGTTTGAGAGGAGCTTCTTGGATTGAGTAATTACAAAGTGGATTTTTCACACCCTAGCATAGACACCTAAGTTAATTTTTCAAAGGCCTTGGAGAGTTTACCTCTCCAAAACTAATCCAAGGCCCTAGCCTAAGCTATTGGTGAACCCTACAAAAAGAGTTACTAATATATTTTAGATTAGCACATTCATTTTATTGGATTTTCTTACTCAATGAATGGAATTGCAACTTATGTTGTTTGAGACTCTTGCAAAAATGAAACTTATAAGAACACTGGAAAAGAAAACTTTACTCTAATTCTACAAATGAAAAAGAGCTTCAAGCAAAAATCATGAACAATCCTTCAAACCATAAATACAATCTTTTCTCCTTTCCGTGCAAAATGCACAATGCAACTTTTGAGTGAAACAAAAGAGCAAATGAAAGTATCTTCTTTCTTATTTTTCTTTTGAAATGCTTTCAAGATGAGAAGAAAAAACAACCCTATGCTAATTCTTTTTCTTTTTCAAATAACAATGCAAAACAAATGCAAATAAAGAAAGAGACCTAAAAAACTAGTTTTTTGATTTTTTTTTTTTCTTCCAATCAAAGCAGAACTAACAAAATATTCTAAAAGAAACTGTAGAAACACAGAGAGACAAGAGGAATTATTTTTTTATTTCATAAAAAATATGATCTTGCAAACTGTCTCAACCCCAAACAACAAAGGCTTCTAGAACTTAGGAAGGCCTGAGAACCACAAGTTTCCTGTAGGAAAAGGAAAAAAATTTGAGAAAATTATTCAAAACAATAGAGATGCGTGTTATGCACGTCCAACTTGTGTATGTAAATGGGTTGTATATAATGTAGATTGTGTATGTATGCATGTTGTATAGAGAACAGGGTGCATACACCTCTGCAAATTTTCAAAAAAAGAAAAAGTTTGAATAGACAACTTGGGAAAGGGAATTTGGTGGGCACCTGGAAGGTGACCAGAGACCCAAACTGACTCATAACACTCAAAAAACTCAGAAATAAAATGAAAATAAAATCTAACCAAGATCTCCTACTAACACCCTAGAGACACTCCCTAGTGGAGTCGCCAATTCTGCTAGCAAGAAAAATCCCCCTATTATTATACCAGGGTCAAGATATAGGAAGAGCTATGATCTCCTATAAAAGACAATATAATCCCTCAACTACCCCAAACAATCTAAAATGGAAGAATAGAAAGAGACAGGAAAGTAGGTCAGAGGTTGTACTTCTGGTCCAAGCATTCAATGTTGACCTCCTTCACCTTTGTAGCTTCCTAGGATGTTGGTCTCCTCCCAACGTTGACTTGCAAGAACACTTAGGCAAACAATACTACAAATATACTATCTACACTCATCCATATTAGGGTTACATATAAACCATTATTCATAAATAAAATGAAGAACATTAAGATATCATTTGGGACAAGAAAAAGATTCTTTTATTCAAATCCAAAGATCGAAAGTTACAACCTTTGTAGGTCAACACTCCGCAAAACTGGTCTAGGATCCTCTTAATGTTGCTCCAAGTGAATCATCCCAATGTATTCTCTCACAATCAAATTATCACTTTATGGGAAGGGAAGGGATTTTATAGGAGAAAAGGCTAGAGAGGGAATGTTGAGGAATAAACTCATAAAGGGATGCAAATACTTGGGCAAGGAGGGGAAGGGATTTTGGAAGAGTTTCTTTGTTCTAATACTGGATGTTGGAATGGGACCCCAAGACCTCCTTTTAGATGACAAAAGGATATTTATTCGGTTTGCAGACAGGATACAATGAGTAAATTGGTTAGGAAACCTCCAATAGCCCATTAACTCCGTCAAATTCCTTGCAACTTTTGGAGGTAAACGTGGGTTTTTTATTATGCAGCTAGCGTATGTACACAAGATTTCTAGTATGCAACTAGTGCATGCACGTGGGCAGTAGTGCAGCAGGGTGCAGAGTGCATGCATTCTCCAAAAAATGGTTTTTTAAAGAGATTTTCTCAATAGTAAATTGGCAATTTGTGCAAGTAGAAATGTCAATGCCATGTATGCATAGGCAGGGAATTTTAGGGCTATAACACTCCTCCATTTTTCTATCTCAAACACTTGATTTTCAACTCTGTGTCTGTTTCAACCATCTCTTTGTATATCTTGAAATTTTTGAACTCCTCTTACTTCCTATTTAGAAAGAAAGTTGAGGACATTCTTGTGTGGTCATCAACTAGAAGCATGAAGTACTATTCACCTTTCAATACTTTTGTTCTTGTTGATCCAACTAAATCAATATGTACAATATCTAGTGGTTTTGTTGTGGAGTATTCCTTTGACTTGAACTTTGTCTTGGTATGTCTTCCTTGTAGACAATTCTTTCGTAGAATGTTTGTTGGATTTTGTTACGAGGAAAATCTCTTTATGGCTAGGGAAAAACCACAAAAGATGGAACAACACCCAAAAATGAACTCTAATCTCAAGTATGCTATATAAATTAAATTATAACAAGAGAAGGCTAGAAGCCTACCTCATCCGGATGTCCGAAGAATACCATCGTTGAGCATGCGACCCAAAGCTTTATGCCTGCAACTTATCCTCAATAACCAAGATATGAAAGAATGTGATAATGATATATAATGTTATCATATAAATTAGAGTAATCCATTAACATACATAACAAATAATCCCATGGAAAGCAATACAAATATTTGTAAGATATCAATTGGACAAGAAGAGAGAGTATTTCTATTAATTTAATCAACAAAAGTACATGGGTGAAAAACTTTTGTAATGACACATATCA
Organism: Picea mariana; assembly: GCA_032191745.1. Lineage (NCBI taxonomy): Eukaryota > Viridiplantae > Streptophyta > Pinopsida > Pinales > Pinaceae > Picea > Picea mariana. The sequence goes on along the minus strand of JASDQU010332183.1, from coordinate 1,339 downwards.
GAAGTGATAAACTAAGTACCTCTAGCTGGGCCTCCACTACTTCAATCATTCACAAAGGAAATCTCACAAGTAGTATTCAATGAATTTCTCCATCACAAGATAGGAAGAGCTTGGGGGTTGAACAGAAGAAGTTGAGACTTTCAAGGACAAAGGGATGCAGACTCAATTGAGGTGAAATTTCTCTAGAGTATCTTTTCTCTCAATCTAATGGGGATCATCCTTCAAGGCTTAGATGTGTCTCAAATTATAACCTCCAAATGGAATTCAAGGGTCAAGTCAAGTCATTTCTAATATATGGAAGGTCAAGGATCATAGATCTCATAACATGGCATGGAAACCTAACACATTTTTTATTTTTTGAGCAAAAAATCCAATTTACACGGGCTATAATAGAGAATATTGCATGCATACACAAGATGTATAACTGAAAAGCCACGTACATGGACAAAAAGGTGTATTTTAAGCTCTGGAGTGATAGAAAAAAGGGGAAACGAAGTCTGCAGAGGGAAATGGAAGGCCATTAGAGAAAGTTGCATGGAGTGTGGAATTTTTTTTTATAACATAGTGCCCCCTAATGTGTGAGGTCAGAGGAGTATCTGCAATGGACGGAATACATTATAATTCCTAGAAGTGGAGTAAGGAAGAATCAGCTGGAAGTACTAGTTACTCATGAGAATATTACAATTCATAATGACTTTGTATACATGATTTCAATCTGAATTACACTGCAGATCCATGTGGATATATATTAAATAGTTGTTCATGGCCATGAATAGGAAATACAAAGTGGACATATGCCATAGGCTGTCATAGTCATGAAAAATACCAGTGGAGTCCAGTCTCAAAATCAACCGAAGATATGCTGAATTTTCATAAGAGATGATATTGTATGTGAATGAATATCTTATTGCAATTATGAGTGTTCTATGTATAAATAGAATATGGTGACCATGGTGACCATCCATGAAGAGATGTGTCCCTTGGGTAATAAATATATTTATACTTTATATTATATTATACATATAATATAAATAAACTTTATACTTTATTATATATATTTATACCTTATATTATAAATATAGTATTACATTAATAATAATTAATAATATTGTTTGATAATTAATAATCATATTATTAATTATTAATCTAATAAAATGTCTTTTTGATGTTTCCTAAACATCAACACTTCCTCTCAGTGAGGGAGACATTCTACATTATGCCAAGATTATCTCTTAAGATTACCTATGGGTAGCTCTCAAATAGCTTCGACATGTCACCATGAAATCCATTACCTCACAATGCATTTGTACCTCATCATGTGCAACCTTGTGACTTCACA
>JASDQU010332181.1:0-12692 GCA_032191745.1 Picea mariana | reverse complement strand
CAACATCTGTCCCATAGACCATTTGAAACGATGAAATGTCAATAGACCTTTTAGTGCTGATGCGGTTTTCCCATAATGCGTATTTTAAGTGCACATGCCAATACCTTTTATTTTCATCCAATACTTTCTTGATTATGTTTACCATGCTCTTGTTAGATGATTCAGCCAATCCATTCCCCTGGGGGTAATATGTTGTGGAATGGACAAGAACGATGTTATACCTCTGATAGAAACTAATCATAGCCATAGATTTAAAGGCCTGGGCATTGTCGGTAACTATCTTTCGGGGACAACTGAATCTTGACAAAATATTATCTTCCAAGAAATCAATTACCACTGAGTCGGTTTCCCTTTTGGTTGGAATGGCTTCCACCCACTTAGTAAAATAATATGTAGCTATTAAGATCCATTTATGTTGAGAACTGGAATGGGGATGAATTTCACCTATGAAGTCTAGACCCCATTGATGAAATGGGGCTTTAGCTTTGACTGGAACTAGAGGCAGTGTCGAGAGCTTCTGTTTACCTGCGAATAGTTGACACGGGTTGCAAGCATGCACTTTAGCATTAACGTTCGAAAAGAGTTTCGACCAGTAGTACCCAGCTCTCAAGATCTTGTAGGTTGTATCTCTCCACACATGATGCCCCCCATAGACTCCCTCATGAAATTCATCTATAACCCGTTGAGTTTCCGATTCGACTAAACAGACTAACAGGAAACTGAGTGGATCCTTCCAATATAGCTGACCTTCGGTGATACAATATTTCACTGCATGGAGTTTTAAAGTTCTGGCTTTGGACGGTGATAGTTCATTTGGGCATTTTAGAGTTAGCAGGTATGATGCTATATCTTTGTACCAGCCCGATGATAAGAACTTCTCTTCGATCTTGTTTGGACTTTTTTCTTCATCCATCTCGTTTAGGTCTATTTCTTCGTCGCCTTCCTGCAAGCAATTGATATCCAGGGCTCTAAAATTTGACTCAGCTAAGAGTTTGGCCAGGCCTTTCCCTTTTATCAATTTGGTCGGTTTAACTTCCAGATCAAATTCCTGGATTTTAGCGAGCCATCGCCCTCTTTTTCCGTCACTGTCTGGATATACCAATATATCTTTCATAGAACTAGTAGGTACGTACGCGATTATATTTGAATGTAGTACATAAGTTCTAAATGCCTTTAGTGCTTTTACCATTGTGTACGCTTGTTTTTTTATTATGTCGTACTTCAGTTCTGCGTCTCTAAGGCTCTTGCTAAAAAACACAATCGGTTGTTCGAATCCTTCATCATTCTTTTGTAGGAGCAATGCGGCGATAGTATATTCTGAGGCAAACGAGAAGATGAGAAAATCTTTCAGATAGTCTGGGCTTGCTAACACAGGTGCCTCGCTTATGAATTTTTTAATATGCGCGAATGATGCTCTGGCCTCAGTTGTCCAATTTACTCCGTTGTCTTTCTTCAACATCCCTGTGATCAATTTAACAATCTCAGCAAAATTTGGAATAAACCTTCGTAAAAAATTTATTCTTCCTAAGAAAGATTGAATCTCCTTTACATTTTTGGGAATACTTATAGTATCTATTGCTCCAATCCTCTTAGGATCAATCCTCATTCCATTTCTAGATACGATATGGCCTAAAATCTTACCTTCTCGCATAGCGAAATGTGATTTCTTTGGGTTCAAAGATAGACCAAACCTGCGACATTTTTTGAAAGTCTGTTTCAGATGGATCAAGTGTTCTTCATCGGTTTTAGAGAAAACCGTCAAATCATTGAGGTAAATGAATACAAACTTGTGCCTTTCTCCTATGAAAGTGATGTCCATAGCGCGTTGGAATGTAGCCCCTGCATTCATCAAACCAAAAGGAATTTTGTCATACATAAAAGTACCCCATGGTGTGGTGAAAGCAGTTTTTTCCCTATCTTGTTCATTCATAGTGATTTGATTATAACTAGAGAACCCATATATCATAGACATTCAGTTTGCTCCAACAAATTTTTCTAACACATGGTCCATTTTGGGCAGCGGATAATTGTCCTTGAGAGATGACTTATTTGAGTTTCGGAAATCCACACACAGTCTGATTTCCCCACTCTTTTTCCTGACCAGGACCAGGTTTGCTACCTAGTCTGAGTATCTCAGAGGTACGTTTATTTTCACGTCTAGAAGTTTCTTAACTTCTTTTTAGATCACAGGTAACAAAATGGGGTTAATCTATCTAAGATTTTGCCTAAACGGTTTGACCCCAGGCTTCAAAGGTATCTTTTGATCAATTATGGAAGTGTCATACATTCTTAGCTCATTGTAAGACCAGGTGAAAATGTCTTTATACTGTCTGAGTAGGTCTTTATACTTAACTTTCATTTTGGGAGGGAGGAACTTGGATATTTTTACCACCCTGGATTTTTTTTCAGTCCCTATATCGCAGTCCTCCACTTCTTCTGGTTGGGGCTGCAAAGTGAATTTTATAGGTACGTCGTTCTGATCAAAAAGTCTCTCTAAAGGAATTAATCCTTTCGGAATCTAGTTGTTTTTAAGGACTAGCATACGATGATCAACGATTTTTTCTCAGAAGGTTTCAGGATCTTCCCCTTCTTGCATGATCCACATCAGGTCATGTTGATTCTCTTGATCTGCATGATTTTCAGAGAACTCACCCACTGCTGCAAGAAATTTTTTAATTTTTTCGTCATCTTCAAAGACCTGCCAGTGTCAGATATTGTCTGGTATAGAGGGTTTGTATCTGATCTCAATGTGATACTTCAATTTGAAAGTCGTGGGAGGAGAGAAGGTTGAAGCTTCCTTTGCCAAGGCATTAGCATGTAGGTTCTCTGCGTGAGGGATAAAATGGACCTTTATGGATGATAAAAAAAATTCCATGAGATCCCAAGCACAATTTTTGTATGTTCTTAGTCTGGGATGCTTGGCTAGGTACTATCGGTTTATTTGTTTGACTATTAACTCTGCATCACCATATACCTCCAAGTTACTTATATTTATCTTTTTGGCAGCCTCTAATACTAAGATCAACGCTTCATATTCTCATATGTTGTTAGTGTAATCTATGTCCCACTGCAGTCGGTAGGAGAAAGGAACAATGAATTTACCTTCAGGAGCCACTAAAAGCACTCCTGCACCTGCCCCTTCAGAAGATAAAGCACCGTCAAAAAACATTTTCCAGACTCCGGTGTTACACAGATCCTCTATCATGTGACTTGACTCTTCTCACTCTATATCGATTCCTCCAGAAAACCATCCAAACCATCATCAAAAGACAAGATGCAATTTCCCAGATCTTGGTCCACGATTTAAATAGGGAAATTGTTAGGGTTTTGAGGGTCACTCATTGTATATGCTAATCTCGTTTCTCTGTACAACCGAGTGAACTGACCACCGAACACCAGTATTGTGGCATACGTCATGTCCAACTGAAGAGAACCCCCCAATTTGGCTCCCCATGACCTAGATAACAGCAAGCCATACTTAGGGGGAATATCTGGGATAAGCACATCCATCAGGATACTCTTAACCGGGACCTGCACCAAGGTAACTACAAGATATTTTATCATTCCCATACAATTAACCCTTCTTGATTCAAAAGAATACAGATCTCCATAAGGTCTGGTGATCTGGAGACCCAACTTATCCATAATAATCTTGGGAATAACGTTATGGGAGGCTCTGGAGTCTAACATGCAATTGTGTAGCAGTTGATCATACACATTCAGAGTGATATAAAAGGGAGCAATGGTGTCTTTGGCCCCTTCAAAATGGGGACCAAAAGTGATGTTAGGTTTGTCATCTTCCAGGTTTAAAACATCAGAATGGATTTCTAGCTCAGAGACGCCCATCGCTAGGGTAATTTTCTTCCGATAAATGAGGTTTTCTGCCAATTCTACCAAAGGGATTGGTATCTTAATTTTATTTATCTCATATTCAAAACTAAAAGTTCTACTCACCTTGTCTATTTCTTTGGTTGAGACTTTTGAATCCTTTCTCTCCAACTTATTTGTCTGGACCTCTTTATCACTCATGGTCCTGGTTGAAAACGTAACTTTATTTGTCGGTTCGGTTCCTTGTGATTGAGTTTCAACTTTTTCCACTTCGGACTCTTGTGTGCTTATCATTTTCATTTTGTCGTTGGATAATAAGGTCTCTTCCAAAGGAGGCTCATAATCTTGACCTCTTTGAAGGATTTTCTTGGGTTGAGTAGTTGAGGTGGGCTTACTCTTAGATCTTAGGTTGTATTTTGGTTGAAACTCATCCATTATCATCTCAGTTTCTGGTTGAGATTCACAAAGATCAGTGTGATTAGCTTCTTCACCCTTATTTGATGGTTGTTGCATGTTTATATATTTTTCATAGTCTTCTCGATTCAGATACGGTTGAGTGCAGTCATCACCGAAGTTCATGACATCATTATCTGAATCTTCAAAGTCTTGAAAATCGTTTGCTCCTATAAAATTTTCATTCTTTAAGGGAGCTTGTATTTTTTGATCTTCATTTTTTATTTGTATTTGTTGGTTTGGGGGGTTTGGTTTCCTCTTGAAATCCTTTTTGGGGTAAGAGTCAGCTTTGGCCTATTCGAGTTCCATTCTAGATATTTTATTTGACATTTCTTTAATCACTTTAGCCATATCGTCCACCCTATCATCTGCGGATCTATTTGACCCTGAAGGACCTGCTAGTTCTCTAAAGTGTTTGGTCTCTCGGTTTCCAGTTTCTAATTTAGATTTAAGCTTACCTAAAGCCATCATATTAGACTCTATTTCTACCGCATCATCCTACATTCGGTTCAGGGTGGCTCCCCTTCTTTCTCACAAAAGGAGTGCAAAATCCGGCTCGAAAGCTCCGACGAAAGTCACTTTGGCCGCAGGTTGGGATGGTTTAACCTCAGTTGGGATTTTATTGTATAGTTTGTTGAATCTCTGAATAAATTACAAGACTTTTTCTGAGTTCTTTTTCCTCAAAGACCCAAATTCGGTTAAATAATAGAGATGGTCTTTTCTCTCGCCCCACTATCTGAGGAAAGCATCTTCCAAAGCGTCATAAGACAAGATAGAAGTTGTGGGTAGGCTCTGAAACCAAGTTCAGACCTTACCTTCAAAGGTTTGGACAAGGAGTCTCGAATATACATCCTCATGCTCGATACCTAGAATGTCAGTGAATTGATCAAAGAAATTAATATGTTATGTTGCGGTTAGATCCCCTTCCCCGGTGAATTTTGGTAGATTTTTTATGTAATTTTCGGGAAGGTCATGTAAAGGGATGGGTAATACTAAGGGAGCATATCTGGCCACAACTTTTGCAAAAAATCTGTGAGGGGGGGCAGGCCCTTGGCCTCCAGCTCCCCCTAGAGGGGCTCCTCCCCCTCCTCCTCCGATAAACCCTCCACCTCCTCCTACAAACCCTCCACCTCCTCCTCTGGCAGCTACCATCGTTGTTTGTGGAAAGTTATAGAGGGGGTTTTGAAAAATTAAAAGTGACTCTTTGTTTTCTTCGCGAAGAGGAAAATCCGAAGAGGAAAGATAAGGAACACGAGGACTCAATTCCTCGGATTTGCAAGAGGTGAAATCAGGAGAACCAATGGGTGTGGAAACTGAGTGTGTAACACACTCTTCAAACTTTGGTGAAGTTAGGAAATTTAACTGAAGGAAAGATGGTATGTCAAAAGCCGACGAACTTTCAAGAGGGCCCTTTCCTTTGTGTACTAAGGGGATTGTCGGACAAATCTCACTCCTAACCTTGGAGTAGCTTGACGTTGAATCTTTAGCATCAAAGAGAGGACTGAGCGAAGTTGAGGGTTCGGACGGACTCTTAGTCTTTAGTGATGGGGTTTTAAGTTTGTAAACTGCAGCGGTTGACTTTAGAGAGCCTCTCGCCTTTAGAATTTTTTCAGGATCGGTAACGGGCGTAATCTGCTTACCATCCAGGTTTTGTCTGGTATTCCTTCGATCGGATGCCAGTTTATTACTCGTGGAGTCTCCAAGTGAAAGATTAGAAAGCCTTAAAAGGTGTGTACTCTTTGTTCACTATCAAAAGGTAACACTTTCAACGAAAAACAAATGTTGTTTTCCCAGGGAAAAAGATTTTGTAACTTCGGTCCCCGGCAACGACGTGAGAAAGATATTGTTCCCGAGTCTGTACTTAAGGCTTAGAAGTACAGTGTCAAGGCATCCAAAAGTGGGTGAAATATGGAGAAGAGAAAGACGTCAACCTTCGGCAAAGTAAACTAGGGAAGATTTCTATGTTGGCATTGTCTAGCTTCCAACTATTCCTGGATAGTTATATCTTGTTCAATGGCTGCCCATGAACGTTCAAGTTCGACCCAGTTTGTAGTAGTTTTAAGAATTGTGTCGAAAAGGTTTAAGGCAATGTGTGTTTGGTCCGATAGTCCGGGTTCGTTCTTAGGCTGTGTTGGTACAGGGACAGTCATGGAGGAACAATAAAAGTGGAAAAAAATTCAGAGTGAGATTAAGTGTTGTCTCAATTTGGTCATATAAAAGAGAATTTATGGTTTTAGGAATAAAATAGGTATGCAAATCAAAGGCTCTTTCCCATAACTATATTAAATTTTAATAAAAGGTGTGAGGTGGGAGAAAAACATTTAGTTGTCTATAGTGTAAGGCTCCTACCAGGGGAGAATCTCACAAATAAACAGAAGAGGAAAATGAAAGGAAATAACCGATGTAGCAGAGAATATATGTAGAATTCCGAATTGCAGACTGGTCTTACACCTGCTGATAGTTGGTACATGGAAAAACAGTAAACAATTACAGAAAACCAAAATTCATTCGTTATAGTAGTGGGCGTACTAAATTATAACGAAGCACATCAATTAGGAATATGAAATGAAATGAAATATGAGATATAAGGAAACAAACTTGTAACACAGTCATGACAGAATTGAGAATATTCATATTTGCTTGTATTAACTCTCAAATGTAAAAAACTCTGTTACAATCGACACAAAAAGGTCCAGCCTTGTTTATTTCTTTATGTGGTATATTTATACAATTTTACAAATAAGATAGAATCTCAATAGTCACAAAATTTCGGTTATGACAGGGAGGAGAGCAATCACTCCATTTCTCCTTCTCTGTCTTCACTTGGTGCCAGACGTTTGTCGTCACGCGAGCTCGGTACAGGTGACACATCTTTCAACCAGCTGAGATATTAACCGAGATGGTTCTATTTCACGGTTGAATTCAAAGAAGTAACATTCTCAGGCTAACTGTTGCAGCATGTCTTCCATCTGTCCATCGATGATTTCGATGGCACATAATTGCGCACTGGGTTTGATCATGCATTTATCCACTTGGACTATGTCCACCATAGTCATATGAGAGATATCAGACGAATCTCTTTCTTCCTTTTCCTTCAGATCAAGTGAGATATTTTCCACATTCTTTTGCATCAACATCTCGGCATTTCCTCCTCTGTCAATGCTCAGCATCTCGCCGTCTATAGAATTAAAGGCCTCCTCTAAGGAATTGGTTATCTTTTGGGCTTGTTGCTTGCCTTCGACGATGTTATGCTCCCATTCCTTTAATAGAATGTTTCCTCTGGTTTGCTCTGAAATGGTGAACCTAGGAGTACCTTATGAAACCCTGTTGTCCATGGCTATCACAGCCTCCTGGAAGGCGACCTGAAACATTAGAGGCACCCACGCAAGGAAAAAATGTGAGTTATCCTCTTTTCCGTATAACCGGTATGTCATCATGGCCACATATATGTACTTCGGTTCTAATGAAGCGATTGAATATATTCCATGGCTATCATCTCTGAACTTCACGGTGTTTGAAACCCAATCCTTTATCAAACTGGACATGGTTTTATCATACTGTATGCACTCCTTCTCCTTGAACTCGTCCAAGAACTCTACGCCATATATGTGGGCGGACGTCGCAGGCAGCTTATACATGGATTGCAGATGTTCTGGCCTAAAAGTCCCAATGGTGACTTTCTGTTCGTTCATGATAGTCCTGGTCGGTATGTCCACATGATCCAACGCCCATTGGACCATGTCATAATATGGAAGCAACTGTGGCCTGGTTGCTACTCTGTGCATTCCGGATTGGATGACTATTTTGTACTTGGTGGTTATATCATATTTTTCGTTGTCGTTGAAGTCATCAGAATAATCCACCAACTCTTCTTTTAGAATATCTAAAACATATGACCAGTTCGGGACCGAGTTGATACTTCGAGGTGAAGTATCAGAGACATTGTCTGAGCCTTGCCTCGAAACCTCAACATTTTCCTTTGCTTCTTTTCGCGGAGCCATGACTGAAGCTTGCATTTTAGCTCTTCTGTGATAGAACTGTGTATACATATAGAAGTCAATTTACTCAGCTATAATGTGCTCTGCATAATATGAAATGCATTTGTTAAAATGAACCACAACTCTTCTATATATTTGAAAAATCGGTACCTTTCAGAACAAGTCTGTCAAATCATATTTAGAAATAAATTTTGTCGTAAAAATCCAATCTTATATTCATAGATTTACCTTATTTCCTCATTAATGTCATATATTTTGGCGGTCTCAAAATCTCAGTTGGCGCATGGAGGAAAAAAACTACCTCGTAAATCGTGCAGACATCAAGGTGCAGGATACTCATTGATTTCTGTTAATTAGTCCGACTTTACTGTTGTTAACAAAGTTTCGGTACTCGTTATATCAGGGATTTTACTTAAACATTTTGAGTCTCTAACACCCGAGACTGCGAAGATCGATTTTGGTTAATTAAAGGTAATCATGATTTGGGGCTTGATTAATTTTATAATTATTATATTCACCATATCGCGACTCGGAGCTTTGAAGATGAGTTTCTTGGAGATTTACATGCCGAGCTGCGAAACCGCGAGATCGCAATAACATGACTTAATTAAAGGGAAGATAATATTGGATTAAATGATTAATTAATCACGTTATAACCGTATCATGATTTTGCGAGTCAGGGTTTAGACAGTGTAACTTTTGAAAAATATAATGCCAAGTGGCGAAACGCCAAGAGAAATTTTTTACCACGGTTAGCTTTTGCCTTTAATCCCTGACATGAGTTACTCAAATAAGGACCTCGCGCTCTCGGCTATTGGGGCTATGAAAATAAATTTTTGGGTTTGGCGAACACCGAGGCGCGAAACCTTGACGACGTCTAATCATGAGTTAAGGAAAAATTTAGCCTTGTTACTGTCTTTAGTGAAAATTTAAAACTACTTCGCTGTTTCATGACTCGGGACGTGTGATTTACATGAGTTATAGTATCCAACCTGCGAGATTCCAAAGTAGAACAAAAAGAGGAAACATTTTTACGAAAGGTAGGACTTGTTTCGAGAGTATAATAATCATCATTGCTCGTGTGACAAAGTTTCAGAGGTATCGATATCTTAGAGGGAAAAAGAAAACCATCTTTTGATTTCAAGCATCAAAATGAAAATTGTGACAGGCTAAAAAAACAAGGGCGGCTCCAACAGTGACCAAGGGTGGAGCGAAGGCCAAGTTTGCATGGGATGCATCCCAATAGAAATCATTTGAGGATTTGAAATTCCTCCTCTGCTCATCACTAGTCCTTATTCTACCATACCTACAACAACCATTCGAGATTGAGACAAATGCTTCATATTATGCTATCAGTGCAATCATTGTTGAACCCCCATTTTTTCATTATCTAGACACCTCTTTTCTCACTTATGCTATGTTTTTAGACCTAAACCTAACCCTGATACCATCCATTTTTTTTTATTTCAAGACTAAAACCCCTTTGGCAAGTATTATGAGGTATAGTTGTTTATTTTGTCATTTTTCCTAATTTTTTGATAAATTATTAGGAGTTTTCAAAAAAAGATTTTCTAATGAAGAATGTTAGTAGTATTCTCGTACCACAACTATTCCCATACCAGGATTTCAAGGTTTAAATACATATTTGCACCCAAATGGAGATAGATCACCTGGGTATTGGAGAGTGAAGTTCCAGCATGGATCGTGACCTGTTAATTTATTCCTGGACCATTATTTTCCAGCGTGGAGTTCCAAATTAACAAATGGGAAAATTTTCTAGCAACCAATCTATTCTTGGGTTTGAGATTCACAATATTTGGTTACTATTCATATGCGTCCAACATCATACAAATAGCAACAAGATCACATTTCGTATGATATTCTTACTTAGTTTGTACTAGTTTTTGGGAAGAAACGAAGTCAGTAGGATTTAATGATTGCAAAACTATTCTTGTCTTCCTATTACTCAAGAACAGAGGAAGTCAACTTCATCCATAGATTAGGGATCTTTTGTAAGAGCATGTTTACTCTATAAAAATGTTAAGAACCATATTATGTAATAGTGCATCAAGGAATAGACGAATACTACTGTTGTTCGGTTATATCTATGATGTATGTGATACAAGTGGTGTAGACTATAAGAACACTTTGTTATTAATAAAAGTTGATGCAAATTTCACATTGTTCTTTCCAATTCAATTACACAATTTGATAAAACTTGACCCAATCACTTACAAAGAGACCTCCAATTTTGGAAGTGTCCTAAGTTGTCTTGTGAGGATTGATCCTAATAGATTGTTAATTGATTTTCAATAAATAAATGTTTGTATTTGTATCACATAATTAATATTGAATAGTGCATGAAATGTTGAGTCACCTCTGCATGAATAAATTGTTTGTATGAGAGAAGTACAATGCCACTATATGTCCTTTGCATTAAGAGTATTGATTGTGATATTGGGTGTTCAATTTTTTGTTCATAACCTTTGAATCCATACTAATAAGTTCAACATGAGATGAGGAGCACCAAGTGGAGAGTTGGTATCCTTTTAGGTGACTGATAAACAAACATAGTTAGAGTAAAATGTGTGACCACAATTCCTTATTTTGACTAGTGAATATAATTCTTATTGTCAAATTTAACCTTGTACATAGATCATGAATACTTAGTCTCTGAAAGTGAAAGACTACATTTGGGATCTTAAAAGGATACTCTATGAAAGGAATTCATTGCTAGTCTTTGTTTTCAAATTTTTTGTCAGCATATTTGATCATTTGATGTGTGAAACCTTATCATCTCTAAATTTAAATATAAGAATGAGAACATATGATAGAACATGATCATGCATAGATCAAAGATCTATGCATGACATATAAGTTATTTTATTTCTACTCATGTTTGGTATTCAACCTATGGATAGAGTTAAGTTTTTCTTGATAATATTTCACGAGTGATTGGTTTATAGCATGGTTTCTTTGTCTCTTAAGAAGCTAAAATAATTAGAGTAGTTAAAAATTTGATGCTTTACCCGCACATTTTGTGTCTACAACTCATCAGTTTACAAACCTAGTTGACGAGTAAAAGAGATTTCTATTACGAAAATTAATTGACCCAACAGTCCTCACTCAACATTGGCATCTACTATCATATCACAGTGAAACACTATTTGATGTTGTTCATAGATACCCCACCTACGAAAAAGATATGTACACCATTGTTGAGGCATGTCGACAGCGGAATAATTACATTATGGGGAAATAAATGATCATCCACAATGATCACATACCTTTTCAATTCATCCAGACATAAGGAAAGTTATAGAATGACCTCCATTTGAAGTAGTCCACATACCTACAAAAATTCCACTTGAACATCAACTACAGGAAGGGAAACACCAACCATGTTGTTTATTTCCTCAATCGAACCTCGGTTTTGGTACTAACCACAATTCTTAACTCTTGTGGGAATGAGACATCCAAGTGGTCACAATTATATGATACTAACTCTAGCTTTGTTGTTGCCTATACTACATTGAGCATGGGAAAAATATTTCTAGAATTTCATCTCCAAGATGGATTGTTATGCCACCTGAGCCATCTATTTGTTCCTTAAAGTCAGCATGCAAATATGATCTAGGAAGCTCATTATAGTCATACAATAGGACATTTTAGTGTAGACAAAATAGTGGTAGTGCTGCAAAAACATTTTTATTAGCCGAAGCTTTGATAAGATGTCTACAAGTACATCAAATCCTGCACTTCCTGCACTATTACCAAGACCACCTGTTGTTGGGAAATAATACCCTAAGGACTAGTAAGCTAGGGATAAACTTACATGCAGATTTTGACCTTTAAGAAATCACTTTTAACTTACCACCCCAAAACCTAAAACCCTTTTTCACATACAAACATGGAAAGAACCTACTAACCTTTTTACTGATGTTTGGTGTAGATCCTCCATTGCGCTTTGTCCGCTTGCTTGCGCTGCTCCTTCCAAAGACAATCCTGCAATCAAGACAAAACACTACGCATGCATGATATTTTTCTACTTGAGGGTTAGAGATTAAGCATAAATCGAATAAAACATATATAAGTCATGCATTGGGATGGGAAAAGTATTCTTTTATTAATCTCAAGATGAATCAACTTACAATAATGATAGAGATCAGCCACCGCTCCTTGATCCTGATCCTGGGCTCCTCCTCTTCTTTGTCCTCCAACTGCTTTGCTTGAATTCTTCTTAGGATTGAGGAAAGGCTAAAGGGTTGGGACAAATGGATTCGGAAATTGGGCAGAGTTTCTTTGCTATATTTTTTCTTTTTCCAAATAGTACCCCTACCCCTTCTTTTATAGGCTAGAAGGAACTAGGGTTTTGTATGAACTCTCGACCATGCATGGCCGGGAGTTTTAGTT
>JASDQU010332179.1:0-12812 GCA_032191745.1 Picea mariana | reverse complement strand
TCAAATAATCATGAGATAATCATGTTACTATTACAAGAGTATTTAGATTCAAACTGTTATACTTCATGGTCGATACATCAAAACTGAACATCTCAAACTGGGAAGCAAATTCCTTTATGCTTGTTCTCAATTCAGGGATCTCCATGTTATTCTGAAGACCCTTCAGAAAATCCTTTGACAATTTGCCATGTTCCCTCTACACATTGCTTGCTATTTGTGCCGCTTTGAAAATAAACTCGGCAATAATCTCAAAATATTTTTCAACGCAACCTCTTGAAGTCATTGCTGGAGTTCCTGAATCCTTTCACCATCTGCAGCTTTGTTAAGATCAAGAATACCATCATCAACCTGCTTGACTGAACTAATAAAATTCTTTGTTAACAACCCAATAGAGCTATCATAACGACAGCTGCTGATTGGAGTAGGAGCATTGCCCAAAAGAGAACCGATGTTATGAAATAGTAGGGTCTGGTGCTTCTGGAAGTTTGTCCATCTGCCAGCTGTTGGCATCAAACCCTATGCAGCAGATATATATAGACCCCATGTAAACTTATAAGCTTGATGTGATTCTCAGATACATTGGGATGAAGACACTAAGGAGAGAAAAATTCAAACTCTGTTACAACACCCCCTTTGTCATTGATGGCAACACACCAACTTCATACAGAATCTCCCCCTGTGATGATGCTTCTCTCCTCTGAAGTTACTCTCCCCCTTTGACATCAATGGAAAATGGTTGATTCCCCTATGGTAAAGCCCTGTCTGTCTGTATACTTCTGACAATAATATGAACTCAGGTAACTCCTCCTGCAATCATAAGTTTCCCTTTATAACTGAATGAGTCCTTCTGACTTTGATTGCTGTCTCCCCATGAATTGATGCTAATTGATGCATTATTTTCTTGAGAGATTAGATTGGAAGAGGGATTACTCCCAATATTTTCCTGAGATATTCAAATACATCTCTTCTTAAGGGTTTTGTGAAAATATCTTCCACCCGTTCTTGTGTTGGGACATATTGCAATTTATTGTTCTTATTTTCAGCCTGATCTCTTAGATAGTGGTATTTTATGGGAATGTGTTTTGATTTGGAGTGTTGGACAAGGTTCTTGGAGATACTTATAGCGCTTGTATTATCATAGTAGATAGTAGTAGGTTCTTCAAATACCATTTTGATGTCTTGTAAGGTTTGTTTCATCTAGTCCACTTGTGTGCAACATTACGCTGCTGCAATATACTCAACTTCAATGCTAGATAGATAAATTGAGGACTGTTTCTTGCTTATCCAAGCTACCAATGATTCTCCCAAAGAGAATTCTCCTCCACTTGTAATTTTTTATTGTCATCTACACAACCTGCCCAATCTGCATCTAGATAGGCTTTCAAAGTGATTGAATCCTTACTAGGGTACCACAAACCAAGATCTATGGTTCCTTTCAAATACCTACAGATTCTTTTCACAACTTGAACATGGCTCTCTTTTGGTGCTACTTGGAATCTAGCCACCATCCTAACAACTTGCTTGACATCAGGTCTGGAAGCTGTTACATAGAGTAAACTTCCAATCATTGATCTATAGTGTTTTGGATCTACAACTTTGAACTCATCTTCCTTTCTTATTTTGCATCCAACTGTCATAGGTGTACTAACAAGTGTGCAATCCTCTAATTGGAACCTCTTAAGCATTGAACTCCAGTAACTCCACCTGCAATCATGCTCTTCCTTCCATAACTGAATAACTCCCACTGTCACTCTGCTCTCACTGCCTCTGACTGTTCTCCCCCTTTGTTTCTAAAAGGGTAGCTATTTCTGACAAGGTGTCTCCTCTTGTTATTTCTACAGGATGTCATATATATCATTTTGTACATCATAATTATTCTACTGTGGATACTGCTGCCTTACTAGAACACTGTGCAATTGTAGATCATATTTCAAGCAACCCTTGGATCTATCCATTGATTCTCATCGATTTCCAGCCATATGTATCCATCTCTATCAATGATACTTTTCTACTATACATTTCTCTAAAGTCATCCGAGATAGTTTATACTATGCTTGTCACATGACTGCAATTATTTTTGCAACAATTGACTTCACTCATGTTCACTTGTTCAGTCTTTTCTATCCATATCTGTGAATGTCCTAGTTTCTTGAACTTTGTTCTCTGATCTTCTATTAATGAAACTTCATTTTTCTTCCATGTTTCATTTACTCTTCTTGTTGTATTGTATGAATAATTTATCATTGACTGTCTTCTTGAGTTCCAATAGTTATGGTCTTTGTGGCCATATTCACCACAACTGTAGCATCTCATAGTGTAACAATGTGTAGCAATATGTCCAACAAGATTGTAGTTCCAACATTTTATAATTTTGTTGAACCTACCAACTTGTTTTCTTCCATGATGCCTACAATCCAAGGCTTTATGACCATATCCATCACAAGAAAAACAATAACCATTAAAAACACTCTCATACCTCCTTTGATTCATCCAAGAAGGTGTCTCTCTTCTAAACTTACTTTGAGGTGTATGAGTAGCTTCTGGTTGTCTTCTTTGATATGATCTTCTAAATATTGTAGTGTTGCTTTCATTATTTGAACATGAAGGACCTGCATCATACCTACTTTCACCCTTTACAAATGAAGGACTTGCATCAGGTTTCTTAGGATTACTAGTTTCTTCTTTGTTGTAGCCAAGACCAGATTTGTCATTTGGTGATCTCTGACTATCCAAGATCTCATACAAGGTCATGGAGATATTCAAGAACTTGACTTGGGTGTTTGAATTCTCAACATTCTTTCTAATATTCATAACTTCTTCTTCTATCTTATGACATGATACTACCTTTTTGTTCAACTGGTTCCTCACTACCTCCTCTCTTATTTTGGCTTCTTCAACTTGGGTTTTCAGATTGACATTGCTTTCTCTTAGTTCATTTAGATGTGCAAGGTTTCTTCTAAGTTCATCATCTTCCTTTTTTTCTTCTTTTGCTTGTTTGATTTCATTCTTCAATTTCTCAATCTCCTTTTCTTTTTCTTCTAGCTGAGTATTTTTCTCATTTATGATTTTTTCATTGTCTTTGAGCATTTCCTTTATTTCCAAGATATGATTTTGACTCTTTTCAAGAAATTATTTAGTGTATTCATGAAAAAAACTATAGTATGAATAATYATAGTCATAGTGCTATTCATAGAGACTCTGATACACTTTTTGTTTAGCCTTAGATAATTCTTCTTCTACTTCTTCCATGGGATAAATGTTAATAKAACATTCTTCTATTGTATCCGAGTCTTCTTTACCTGCATGGGAGAATTMAATATCAACATTATTGAAATCGGAAGATTGTGGAGAGTCTTTACCTTTATTGATGGCTGAGTCTTCCTCTTCATCCTTGATAGGAATGTCTTCTGTGTCTTATCTTTTGATTTGATATATCTTCTTGGGAGGATGAGCARATTCTTGAGCATAGGAGTTTGCATTCTTGTCATCCTTCTGCTGTATAGTTGTTTCTTTGGAGGTATCATCACAACACATGTCATATTCTACATCAATTTGAGTAATATGACTTGATCCTTTAACCATGTGTACTTGGTCATATCCAAGGCCAGATTTGTTCAAGGGAAATCTTTGTAGACTGAGATTTTTATCAAGGGCTTCAATTCCTTTCTTGAATTTCTCAACATATTCAGTTGATCCTTTATTTGTTTACAAATTTGTTTATATTTTCTCAGTTCATCCAAAACACACTCAAGATCAGATTCAAGATTGATTTCTACTTCAATGTCTAAGTAATATTCAAAAGAATCTTCATCACTATAATTTTTATAGACTGAACTTTGTTCTAATTGAAATGCTTCATTTGACTTCTCATCTAAGTAGAGGCCTTTTAACTTGTCACAAATTTCCTTTGCAGAGTTACATTCACCTATCTTCTCTTTGACATCATCAGGTAATTCATCAAGGATTGTATTCATAGCCATTGAGTTACTTTTCTTGGATTTCTTTTGAGCTGGAGTCCTTACTCTGTTTGGTGGGAAGTAATGAGTGATCACTGAATTCCATACTTCATGTCCCAATTCCTTCAGATGACTTTTCATTCTTGTACTCCAAAATATGTATTCTTCTTTTCTAGGTATTGGGGTTCCATTCATAGTGTAAATATTTTGTCCATTCATGTTTGCTTGATTTTATCTTCCTTTCAGTTTGTTAGACTGTTCTTAAAGAAACCTTTCTCTGATACCAGTTGATGGAATATCCAACAATACTGAGAGGGGGGGGGTGAATCAATATTGCCTACTTTTTCTTCTTAATTCCATCATTATTAAGGAAACACATTAATTATTCAATTAAGCAATATATGATGAGCAAAAAACCCTTATGAACACAAGATTTTATCATGGAACCCAACAAGGAAAACCACCAACTCTTTTATCAGTAATAAATTGTTCTTTTACAAAAATGTTTTCAAGATACAACTTGATGGAGAGACTGTCCCCAAGTTTCTTCAGCTACGACTAAAGGGATGCTTCCACACCCCATTTACCAACTACAACTGGAAGGAGGCTATGACCCCCTATTTTATCAGCTACCACTGAAAGGATGCTTCGACACCCTATTTACCAGCTACAATTGGAAAGAGGCTACAACCCCTTATTTAGTCAGCTACAACTGACAAGGAAGAACCTACTCCCTTGTAGGCTCCAACCTACCCTTGCACCACCCAACCACCCTTAATTTCACAATACAATTCAATCTCTTCTGCTCTTTATAGAATTTGATTAATGTAACCATTAACACAAGTCCTATCAGAATTGAACTTTTGACTTTGACTTGTTTTTCCCTTGCTCCACCCTTCCTCCCTTTATGGAGGTTATAACACTTATAAAATTTTACTGTACTATGTTTAAACAAACAAAGATACTATCAATTCTTCAAGACTTCTTAGAATTATTGACTGTTGTACTTTCTAATTGTCTACTGCAACCTCTGCTTGTATGGTCTTCTGGTTATCTGCAGTCAAACTTCATCTCTTTCTCTCTAGATGCTATCATTTAATCTTCAATGAATCTGCTGCAATCCAATAAAGGTCTTCTATCTCAAATAATGGATTGCACAACTACTGCTCTGTCTTCTTTGGTTCTTGATCTTCAATAAGACATTGACAGGATCATTAGAACAAACAGTTCTTCTTTATAAACTTTTCTTATGTTTTGATCTTCTTATTTTAACTACAGAGACACTTTCTTCTCACCACTCAATCTCATTTATATAATCTTCAAACAACTGGTGTGAGCTATGAAACATCGTGTCCCTTTGTTTGGTCCATCACACCTCTTTATTTAACTTAACCAACATGTTTTTTAATGCTGCAGAAATCGAGTTCTATCTCGGCGCTTCCTTAAAACCATTTACATATGAATGATAACACAAAACCACGGGCTTATCAACTTAAGATATGCCTTTATTTATCTTATTCCAGATGACCAGCGACAGTGACTAGGCACTAGGTCAAATGAGTGTTTAAGCACTTATCAGAATCAACGGTCACATTTTAATCTCTCGATGAGATGGACAACTGTTGAAACTTTGGGTATTCCACTTACGTTATCCTTCTACTATACTTGATCAATGGTCGAGAACGCTCTTGAAGTGTTCTTTAGATCGGATGACTCATGTCCACTTTGGGACTTTGTGACATTGTCCTTCATGACTTCGGGACTTTGTCCTTCACGACTTCGGCCCTTCGGGACTTCAGCCTTCGAGATTTCAGGACTTTGTCCTTCACGACTTCGATCCTTCGAGACTTCGGCCTTCAGGACTTCGAAGCTTTGTCCTTCTTGAATTCCATCCTCTTTACAAATCTCCTGAATAACATGTGCATGTCCATAATATTCAACGGTTGAGAATTCTCCCGAAGTGTTCTTCAAATTGGACGACTCATGTCCACTTCAGGACTCAGGTCATTTGCTGGTGGTGAAACTCCCAAAGTAAAACTCCCAGAGTGATGTAAATTGATGATGTCACTTTTTGACATGGCATGGGCTGAGTGGCTGCCACGTGTCACTTAGATTCATGATTTTCACGTACATGAACTATTGATTTCATCTTGACACTTGTCATTATTTGACTGTGCCATGTGTCCTTGCTGACATGGTCTGCTGGCGTAGATCTCCTAATGTGGTACATATTCATCTCCTTGATCTAATAGCCATAATACTATCCGAAATGTATCTTAGATCGACAACTGAGAGTGACTTCAGAATTTCAGCCTTCGGGATTTCAAGTAATTCGATTTCTCAACTTCACAGTTTTCCCGAAGTGAGATTCTCCGAAGTGTAAACCTTGAGTAAATTGACTTTATCCAATGGTCATTATTTAACCCGAAAAGGCTTGACATGATCCAACGATTGTCAAGAATTCGAATCTTCAAGATTTCGGGCCTTTTGCCTTGCTTATCCTATCCTTCTACTTTCCTCGATATGACGATCATGATATCTTCCAAAGTGTTTCCTCAGATTAGATGACTTACATCTATTTCAGGACATTTGTGGCTTACTCTATCCTTCCACTAAATATGACATGACGGTCCTGATATCTCCTGAAGTGTTCTTCATATCAGTCGGTTGAAATTTTCTTCGGTACTTTGGCCTTCAGGTCTTCGGGTAATTYGAGTTCTCAACTTCCCAGTTTTCCYGAAGTGAGATTCCCCAAAGTGTAACCTTCTCACCAATTTTAACCCAAAATGAATATTGTTCGTTGATCGTGATATAATATCGACAGTTCGATCTGTCTRYGATGCAGCTTTGCCTTAGTTTAAATCCAAATACTCTTCTTCTTTTCTTATCYTATGCTTCCACTTAACGTGATCCAACGACTATCGAGAATTCAGGTATTCARGATCTCAACCCTTTTTCCTTACTTATCCTATCCTTCCACTCAGCTTGATCCATTGATCAAGAATGGTCTCAGAGTATATCAATGATCATGGATGATTGCAGGGTCCCAACTAGCACGATGTTTAAAACTATCATCRAGCTCCACAATGGAAAACTGCTCGTTGGTAGTGGAACTGATGCCAACTGTAGATMTATTTGGCGGGTGACGATCGAAGGTCTATACTAATTGTGGGATTGGAATTAGCGCATTGTTTAATTCTCCCTTCATGCTCCGTAATCAATCCCTGCCCTTGATATGTGCTTGCATATCCACGGTTCTGATTTGATCTGATCATGTTTCTACAATTCACTTTCCCTTCTAAGTTTCATTGCGTCATCTCTTCTGAGATTTGATCCTCATTCTCTAACCCTCCTAAGTTTTAATCTCTGCATACTATCCTACTGTTTGAAATCAATGAAAATGTTGAAATAATGTAACTGCAAAGAGTTTCTAATTATTATTGATGTATTATTCATTAGATCAATCCCCTTTTGTGGATTGATCATGTCGGGTATTGTAAATGACCAAATCCCGTTTTGTGGATTGGTCAAAACATAATTGTAATAGGAAGAATAAGAATTCAACCCCAAAATATATATTAAAGGTGGTTATAACCACCCATAAGAATAAGTCGGCCTTGCCAGTGAAAAGACACCTCCACATGTGCCAGAATTGTATAAATAAGGAGGCTAGCACCTCACTTAGACACACACTCACTTGTTCATCAAGAGACAAGTTCAGAGCTGCAGTTGGAGAAGAGAGAGAGAGAGAGAGAGGCACATTCTTAGGAGAGGACTTTCTGTACTTGTTTGAGTTATCTCTTGGCATTGTATTGGTTATCTATAATAAGGAAGTTTTGCTTGGTTTTCTCCCCCATGAGGGTTTCCTAGGATAAATGATGTGTCTCTTGTGATTGTGTATTTCTCAGTGATCCTATCTATGCTATTGTTATCTATTGAAATGCAAAGAACTCTAATAATAGATTAAACCTTAACATGGTATCAGAGCTAAGCTGAAGAGAGCATCTTTCACAAGAGAAAGTGAAAAATGTCACTGTTTCCGTACATGCAAATTAGGGATTTTTGTTGATAAAGTATTTTAGCCCCAAAACCATCTATAAAAGTGCTCCCTTCCTCAAGTATCACTTTGGCATCTTCAACACAAATTTTTAGTGGCTAGATCTCCTAGAAAGTGAAACCCTAGTTTTCACAAAGTACTAGAAGTACCAGAAAACTAGAGTACCAGAAGTACGAGAAGTACCAGAAAACTAGAGTACCAGAAGTACGAGAAGTACCAGAAAACTAGAAGCACCAGTCTAGAAATCTGTAGATCAAGTTTGGAGGGGTAAAAGTTGGATTTTCCAAGATCCAAACACACTAGGCTACTCACCTCAGCCAAGCTCACCTCTTGGTAAGTTCAGAATTTAATTTTGAGCATTTTCATTTTTGGACATTTTCCTAGCTCCAGGTAAAAGATGTTTGCAAGCACTAAACTTGTGACAAGTTGGAAGGTGTGGAAAAATTCCATGCTTGGAAGTGTAGGATTGGTCTCATTCTTGAAGAGAATGACCTAGCAAGATTCGTCAAATAAGAAGTACCAGAACCCGTCGATGTTGTAGATAAAGAAAAGCACCAAAAGGACACGATCAGGGCCAAAAGAATCATTGCATATTCAATCAAAGATCACATGATTCCTTATGTGTCATCAAATAAGACTCCAAAAGAAATGTTTAATTCCATAAATAGACTATATGAATGAAAGAACATAAACCGGAAGATGAATCTAAGAACTCAGCTCAAGAATACAAGGATGTAGAGAGGAGAATCAATCCAAGAATATTTATCTAGAATATCATAATTCAAAGAACAGTTAGATGCAATTGGAGATACCATAGACGAATATGAACTCATAATGACGACCCTTAATGGTCTCACAATACCTAGGGATGCATTCATCCAAACAATTTGTGCCAGAATGAAGAAACTAAAGTTTGACGGTCTCTGGGAAGAATGCATTCAAGAAGAATCAAGAGTAGCTAACCGAGAGGCATTACTATCAAGAGATGAAGATCAAGCCCTATCTACTCACACTAAAGGAGGAAGAAAGAAGTCTTACTTCTAGAAAGAAACTCATAAAGAGTCTCACCCCCAAAACAAATTTAGTCATAAAGAATCTCAACCAAAGAGATTCCAGAAGAAAGGACAACGAAAGGAAAGAGATTACTCATCTGTCTAATGCTATCATTGTGACAAGATGGGACATAT
Source organism: Picea mariana (assembly GCA_032191745.1). Classification (NCBI taxonomy): domain Eukaryota; kingdom Viridiplantae; phylum Streptophyta; class Pinopsida; order Pinales; family Pinaceae; genus Picea; species Picea mariana. The sequence goes on along the minus strand of JASDQU010332179.1, from coordinate 3,612 downwards.
TGTGAGACATTTTCTAGCTATATGAGAAGAATACAAGAGGAAAAATAAGAGGCACCATGCCCATTCAGTTGAAGATGAAGAGCCACCCGCAAAGATGTTAAGAGAACAAATTAAAGACTATGTCTTAATCTCGGCCCTCTCAGGATCAGTAACACCTGGAGAGGACACTTGGCTCATTGATAGTGGTGCTTCCAAGCACATGACAGGTCAAAGAGATATTCTCTCTTGCATTTCAGAAAACATTTTTTCTCAGAAAATTACNCCCCAAAACAAATTTAGTCATAAAGAATCTCAACCAAAGAGATTCCAGAAGAAAGGACAACGAAAGGAAAGAGATTACTCATCTGTCTAATGCTATCATTGTGACAAGATGGGACATATTGTGAGACATTTTATAGCTATATGAGAAGAATACAAGAGGAAAAATAAGAGGCACCATGCCCATTCAGTTGAAGATGAAGAGCCACCCGCAAAGATGTTAAGAGAACAAATTAAAGACTATGTCTTAATCTCGGCCCTCTCAGGATCAGTAACACCTGGAGAGGACAATTGGCTCATTGATAGTGGTGCTTCCAAGCACCTGACAGGTCAAAGAGATATTCTCTCTTGCATTTCAGAAAACATTTTTTCTCAGAAAATTACACTTGGAGATGATTACCAATATCCCATCAAGGGAGTGGAGAATCAAACTACAAACTTAACTCAGGGAATTCAATGAAGATGAAGGACGTACTCTATGTACCAGGTTTGAAAAAGAACCTACTCTCCATATCATCTTTAGAAAATAAAGGCTTCAGAGTTGCCTTTATAGATGGAGAAGTCCTTATATGGGCTAAAGGAGAAACCATGAATAAAGCAATCATCATTGGAAAAGAAGAAGGTGGCTTGTATAAGCTAAAGGGTCACTCAGAAGCAGCCATGACCCACACCATTGAGAATCCATGTGAACTTTGGCATAGAAGATTATCCCACATCAACTACACGACATTACCGTATGTATGCAAAGCAGTCACAGGTCTACCAGAGCTCAAAGTTGACCATGAAGGCATGTGCAATGGATGTGCACAAGGGAAGAACATCAATAACCCTTTTCCAAAGAGTGACAACAAAGAAGAAGGAGTCTTAGAACTGATTTATTCAGATGTGTGTGGCCCAATTCCATCATCTTCCATCAGTGGGTATGTATACTATGTATCTTTTATTGATGATTAGTCTCGTAAGAACTGGGTTTACTTTTTGAAATCAAAAGATGAAGTGTTCAGTAAATTCAAGGAATTCAAAGCCTTGATAGAGAATCTTTCTGAAAGAAAGATCAAGATAGTCAGGTCATATAATGGAGGAGAATACACCTCAAAAGAGTTTTTGAACTTTTGCAAAGATGTCGGGATCAAGAGGGAGCTCACCACTCCCTATAATCCTCAACAAAACTGTGTATCAGAAAGAAAGAACATAATGATAATGGAAGCAGTGAAGACCATGATCCATGATCAAGATCTTCCAATGTGCTTATGGGCAGAAGAAACAATGACAACATTATATGTACAAAACCGATTGTCCCATAGTGAACTTAGGTTCAAAACCCTGGAAGATATGTTCACCAGAAGGAAGCCAGAGGTAATCCATCTCAAAATATTTGGCTGCCCAGTGTTTGTACATATTCCGAAAGAGAAGAGAAACAATATGGAACCCTCAGGAAAGAAGGGAATATTTGTGGGATATTGTGAGGCCTCCAAGGCCTTCAGGATTTATATACCAGGTCACCATCACATTGAGATTAGCAGGGATGTGACCTTTGATGAAGATGCAACGCTCAAGAAATCAAGAAGATGCGAGCTTGAAGAAGTATATGAAGAGAAACTTGTAGCTCCCAGAGTTGCAGAATCAGTGAGGGAGGTTCCCAGAGTTGTAGAAACAGTGAGGAAAGTCATAGCTTCCCATGATGAGGAAATTCTAGAAGATCACAACATAGTAGAATTTCAAGAACCTCCTTAGATGACGATCTCTCATAAGAGAAATCCTGTTTGGCATAGGGATCTTATTAAAGATGGAGAGAAGTATGGTGTTCCCGAAGGAACCACGAGACATGCGAAGAGACCTAAGCCATTCTCCAGTTATATGGATTTGATGTGTGATCTCCTAGAGAAGGAGCCTACCTTCTTTGAAGAATCCATTCGAAAAAAAGAATGGGAAAATGCCATGGTAGAAGAATACCAATCCATAATAAAGAATGATGTATGGGAATTAGTTCTGAGACCAAATAGCAAGGATGTGGTATCTTCCAAATGAATGTTCAAAATAAAACATGCTGCTGATGGAAGTATTGAGAAGTATAAAGCAAGGTTTTTCGCTTGTGGCTTTTCTCAAAAGGAATGCATTGACTATGAAGATACATTCACTCCTGCAGCCATATACACTTCGATCAGAACCATCATAGCCCTTGCAGCTAAGATGAATTGGAAGTTACACTAGATGGACGTATAGACAACTTTCCTAAATGGTGTCATCAAAGAAGAAGTGTATATAGAACAACCTCAAGGATTTGAAGTTGAAGACATGAAGACTCATGTCTACAAGTTGAAGAAGGCTCTGTACGGGTTGAAGCAAGCTCCTAGAGCTTGGTATGGTAGGATAGACAGTTTTCTGACGAGCTTGGGATTTACCAAGAGTAAAGCAGATTCTAACCTCTACTTCAAGGTTATGAATGATGAGACAGTGATATTGTTGCTGTATGTCGATGACTTATTCTTAACTGGAGAATAAAATATCATCACCAAATGTAAGAAGAAGCTCACTTCATAATTTGAGATGAAATACCTTGGTCTAATGCATTATTTCTTAGGTCTTGAGGTATGGCAGAGCCGAGAGAGAATCTTCCTTAACCAAGGGAAGTATGTAGTCAAAATCCTGAAGAGATTCGACATGTTAGAGTGCAAGTCCATGAATACACCCATCGAAGCAAAGCTGAATCTACTGGTTGACACTTTGTCAAAATTGATTGATGACACGCTGTATAGACAAATCATTAGATCGCCTATGTACCTGACGAACACCAGACCAGATATCTATTTTTCCATGAACACTTTGAGTCAGTTTCTGGTAGAACCTAGACATGTTCACCCAGTTGCTGCAAAACATATGATGAGGTACCTTAAGGGTACATTAGATTGTGGTCTTAGTTATGATGGAGATCATGATTTCACACTGAGTGGGTACACTGATTCATATTAGGCTGGAAGTGCCTCTGACAGGAAGAGCACTTCAGGATGCTGTTTCAGTTTGGGATCAACCATGATATCATGGAAGAGTAGGAAGTAATCCATCATTGCTCTCAATACAACAGAAGAAAAGTACATTGCCGCATGTTCTTCCAGCTGTGAATCTATATGGCTTCGAAAGTTGTTGACAGGTCTATTTGACCTAGAGATGGAAGCAACCACGATCCTATGTGACAACCAGAGCTACATAAATATGACAAAGAATCCTGTATTTCATGACAAGTTGAAACACATAGAGATCTGATACCATTACATCCATGACATGGTGTAGAGAGGAGGCATAAAGCTCCAATACGTTAGCATGGATTAACATGTTGCTGATGTGTTGACCAAGCCT
>JASDQU010332171.1:773-12700 GCA_032191745.1 Picea mariana | reverse complement strand
CAGGTTCAGGATATCCTATAGAATTCCAATGCCAAGTACAAGCAATACCATGATCAACATCGGGTGCCACATAAGTTTCAGGTGGGCGACAAAGTTTGGTTGCACTTGTAGAAAGAACGCCTTACAGGACCCCATCAGAAGATTTTCCCACTCCGTTATGGGTCGTACAACATCACCAAGGCCATGGGGGATAATTCTTTCGAGCTCAACCTTCCTCCTTTCCTTTGCCTGCACCCAGTGTTCAACGTGGATCTCCTTCGCCCTTATTTCCCACCATTATTGGACACCTCAGAAGTAGTAGAAAAACTAACACCAACAGAGCTCAACCTCAACTGCATGCAACAAGAATCCAGTGATCAGATTGTGGACACAAATATCAAGGGCACTTGACAACAAAGGATCCAACTTTATCGAGTCGTCAAAGCAGGGCAACTCTTGCACAAAGGCAAGTGGCTCACCCTGGGCCAAATTCAATAGAAATTTCCTCATATGATGGGAGAACTCAACGCAATGGAGACCATTGCTGACTAAGGAGGGAGGATTGATCCAGGTGGATATCGGTGGCCACCCACCTTTTCCAACTGGCTCAAAATAGTTTTCTGGCAATTTTGGTAATTTACTAGTTTTAGTAGTTTTTCGGGTCTTGAAACTTCTAGAGCCGTTTTGAGGCCCTAAACTACGTTTTTTTAGGAAAATGGAGAGAAACATGAAAGTTTTTTCAATGTTTCCCCCAAAATGAATCTCCTCGATGATACCTTTCCAACGGGCTATCATGCGCCTAAAATGAAGATCGTATGCAAAAGTTACGACCCCAGGAAGTTGATGTACTAACTTACCCAAACGTGGCCCACATGAATTTTGATGCTTCATCTCCTAGTGTTAGGTTTTTGGATGTCTAGGGTTTTTGGCATTCCTGTTTATTGTAAAAAGGCATTCAGAGCCTCATTGTAATCATATTCTTGTGAATGAGCACAGCCGTCACATCTCTTCTTAGAGATAAGCAACCACCATTCCAGTAAGCTTGTTTTCCGTTGCATTTTACAGTTTCAGTTTATTTCCTTATTGAATAGAAAAACAATTTTATTCTATCTCTGTTATTTTGTGTTAAGCACCTATTAATAATCTTTAGTTGTTTCATTCTGCTCATAAAATATGGATCACTCAGGTAGGATAGCGAGATTTAAGTCCTAAAAGGAGATATCTTTTCATTTGGAAGATGAATGGATGAGATTAGTTCGAGAGAAGTCGAAGTTCTTTGCGATCGCTAGATCTGGAGAAAGAATGTGGGTGTTAACCCTTAGACCCGTTCGAAATTTGTGGGTCCGATGAATCAAGCATATTCATTGTAGAGGAGGTGAAACCCCTCAAAGTCCCGAAGTTAATATGGGTTGTATATCTGAGGATACCCTAGAAGTATCCCGACAGTCGGATCTATGATATAGTCAGTTTGATTTTGATGACTTCCGGAGGACAGAGGTTTCGTAGCACCAAAACACCCAAAGTCCCGAAGTTGATGTGGACCGTGGATCTAAGGATCCTTTAGGATCCCTCACGACTGTTTGATCGTGGGGACGTGAGTATCAACATTGAGATCCTATGCGATCCCATGCATTGAGTGACGTGGTTTCTAGGTGTCCCTCTCAGAGTGGCACACACTAGGATCCAAAGGACCCTTGAACGGAAGTTATGAACTGAAGAGCCGAAGAAGATCTGAGTCATCCAAGCCAAAGGGACATGTGTCATTAGATCCTGCACTTCGGTTGAAATCACTCCAAGAGAAAAGGGGATGTGTTGAACAAGAACTTTCGAAGTCCGGAGAGTCGTAGTTCATCTGAGACGTCTGTCAGTTGAGGACAAATGTCAACAAATATTCCATTTCAGGAGATAACCACTTCGGAGGAAAGTGGGGTCACGCGAGTTGAGAACTCCCGAAGTAAATCGTGACTACCGATTTGAGAGAGACACGTGTCCACAAATCATTGACTTCAGGTGAAATCACTCTGGGAGAAAGTGAGTGGGGAGAGGTTGAAAATCCTGAAGCCCGAAGAGCCGAAGTATTTTATAGTCGTCGATTTGTGGGAGACACGCATCAACAGATCACGTACTTTGGAAGCAGGGAGAAAAAAACGCAAAGTAGAGGGATGCCCAAAGTGGATCCCCACCGTCGAATGAGAGGGATGCATGGCGCACGATCCTTAACTTTAGAAGAAAACACTCCGGGAGAAAAGGTGGTGTGAGTGTTTGGGACTCCTGAACGTTGAAGTCATGAAGTGGATCTAAGTCGTTGATTTAGATGGACACGTGGCCCTTGATATGGAACTTCGGGTATGGAGTACTTTAGAGGAAAAATATTTAGAGTGCTCGAAACTCCCGAACGCCGAAGTCCCGAAGAATATCATAACCGTCGATCACGAGGTACGCCTGGCGCTCGATTTGTAACTCCAGGTATAGAGTACTTTAGAGGAAAAAGGTGTAGGAATGTTTGAAACCTCTGAATGCCGAAGTCCCGAAGTAAATCAGGGCTGTCGAAATCCCTAAGGACACGCAACGTCAGATCGTGAACTTCAGTGGTTTGCCACTCTAGACGATTTGAGTGGTGGTCGTATTGACACCTGTTGTTTTGGCGTCTGGTCATAGCCCACGGTCATATGCAAGTATAGGGGGATGAAAGAACCCAAAGAACTTGGGAGAGGATATCTGTGAGCTCTGAGATTGTTTCGGAGCATGGAGATTGTGGATGGAAAGATCTAGAAGAGCATAATGGAATAGACACATCGAATGAGGGTATTGATTCTCCTAAGAAAAGTGAAAATTTGAGTCCCCACCATGTGTGCATTACAAATTGGTATTAGAGATTGGTTACAACACTTAGCCTGCTTGCGCTCATGCACGATTCATATGAAAATATTTTTGGAGGAATTTAAGGGGTAACACCCTATCTTACCGTTTTCCTAAGATGTGTAAAAAACCCCTACTGAAGAGAGGAATGAAATCCTTTAATATTGATAGATGTTTTGTAAATTGGAATTGTATGTTGCTAATATTCCCAAATAAACAAGTTGACTTCACTGTGAAATTGTACGTGCTATTGTATAGTCATAAGATTCAGTTACCAAGGCTAAGATGAGCCTGTGGAGAATGTTACTGCCAAACATAAATCATCTACATAAGTTCCTTGAGTAGAAGAATGCAGATTTAAAATATAGTTGGGATTTTACACAACGATATTGAATCATGCTAGTCTATGGCAAAGGAAGCCTAGAGTTTCTTGGGAAATGATAGTCGATCCTACAGGAATGGGATTGTGCTGAAGAACATTCATATTTAAACTAAAATAGCAATGTGAATGGATGGAGAGGATCCATAGCAGTAATGATTACTGCTTTAATGAAGGGTTAAATCTAGTATAGGTGTATAACTCCTCACGATCAGAGGAATGAGTTTGGTGACCATTCCCTGAAAAGGGAGAGCATGCATAACTCTCGTGTTTCAAAGTGGATAGAGAAACAAATTTTGTTTCTGGGTACAAGAATTGTTGGACATGGTTTTTCAAATCAAGATGATAAACAAAGTTGTAGAAATATAGAGTGATTGAGTGAGAAATCACCACAACCTCCCTTGCTTGGTGGATAGGAAACTAATCTGCCAGAGTTATTGTGGGAGGAGGAGACTGGCCTCTGTCCCTGGTTGTGATGAACATAAGGAGGAATTCTAGGTGTAATGGTCAAGACTGATCTTGACCTAAAGGTACTCTGGATTTCTGAACTAGGATACTTAGTAAGTAACATAATTCAAAATTGATTTTGGGCTTTAAGGGAATAGTCCAAATGGTAATAGACATTAAATTGTTAAAATTAAGATAAAATGGTTGACTAAATGTTGGTCCTGTATGTGGTAAAGGAAGTGTTGGGGCACTTCTAGAATCCAATGGGTCAGATTGACATCCAATGGTGGATGGTAGCCATATAGATATAGTTGGAAGCTAGTTTGGTTGATTTTGTTACCTTGGGCATAGTTATAATTGCCCAGATTGTATTTATAAGTTGGGTAATTTTCCAGGGAGGTTGAGACAAGGGTGTTTTCCTGCTAGCTATTATCGTATGAAAAGGGAACCTAGTTATGACTATGTTTGATTCAACTTCCATGTGGATATCGTGTGAATGACTGCAAGCTCTCAACTAAGAGGGAAACTCAGTGTTGAGTATCCCTATGCGTCTTTTCATAAGAATGGCAACAATATCCTTGGAGGAGGATTTGGAACTCTAAGATGCCCATGTGCATGCATGCCATGGAAAGGGTGCAAGAAATGAGCTTGCATGATGAATGTTTGGTTAGGTTTTGTGTGTTTATGATTGAATGCATGGATTTGATGCATTGTGAAGCTTCTTGATATGAATCCTGATAGTAATACCGGTTAGGTATGAATGATATTAAACGTGAAAGTGATGCATGTGTATGATGTAAGGATATATGTATACTAAAGGCACTATATGGTTTCCTTGATGAGTGATATGCAAGGCAATAATTGCACTTGCCAAGATTAAGTGAATACCATGGATGCATGGTTGACTCCATTTTTGAAGAGTCATAAAAGTTCTATTTTGAGTGATAGCTTAAGGGGAATGCGCTCCATTCTCTCAGGAAAGATGAGTATAAATAAATGAACGAGTAAATGAGCAAGGATGGTCTGTTGTCAGGATAATATGCAAATGATTATTCCTTGAGGATCACATAAGAATGAGTTTGAACAATCATGAGTTGACTAATTTTAGAATAGAGATATATGTAGGCTGTGAAATATACACATGGCATCTACACACAAACTTTTGATTATGCATATGGTTAAGTACATCATGGATGTAAGTTAACAAAACTAGAATATATATGGATACATAATTTGGGTGCATGTCAAAGATACATGTTTATATTACTTAGGGTATACTTGGTAAACAACTAAAGCTAACTCAAGGTTGAGGCCATCACAAATAGTGATGGACGTGTAATAAGGAAGTTGCATGCCAAGGGAGTTTCTTGTGGAAGAATCGTGTGAAAACTCTGTCAGGAGGTTAGAGTCACAAACTTAATAACTGCTGAGAACTAAGCAGTGATCTACAAGATTATATATATATATATATATATATATAAGAATCCCGGATTACATTTTTGAAAGCATAATGTAGTGAATAGAAGACTAATGAATGAATAAATGAGTACGTTTGATTGAATAGGTTTGGTTGAAGCCATGATTAAGAAAAGGAATATGTATGCCTCAAATACCCAAGTAGAGTATGATTCAGGAAGAAAACTTTGATCGAATCAAGATACTCAAGAACTTGACAGAGGAGATGAATGCAAGCCACTCATCGGAGGGAAGGCCGATCGCAGTCGTCGAATCGAATTCACTATCCACTGGAGTTAACAGAACAAACACTAGTCATTCGATTATATCGACGATTAGGGATCATTGTGGAACATGAAGGTGGAATTAACGGATGTGCTAATGCACGGCCCGCAATCAACCAATGTCGTTGATCTCGTCGGGGCAGAGAATCAACAACCACGATTAAAAGAGTTGGACGAGCACTTTTCAGATTTGCAGAGATTGAACTCTCCGATAAAGAGCGAGCATATTGGGATTCCACAATCATTGGCAACCGTCGATCTGTGAACAATCAGTGGGTGAATCTGCAAGGAACCCACACGTTAATGTCGCGTAAAACTCATACTATGATTGGGTTCTGTGGTTGAATTTAGCACATCGAAGCTCTGTTCTAAATATAAATTCTCAATAAAACACTTCCGTGTTGGCATTATTATTATCTGGAAATCGTGTGGTTAAAATCGATCAAGGGCTATGATCGACGACCCGTGATCATTGCGGAGATTGCATATGCACATGGGTTAATGTCAAGACCTGTACCCGTAATTTAAATTCAATATAGCGTTGTTTTGAGTTTGGGATCCGATTGTAGATCGAACAACCTTTATTCATTGCAGAGGTATGAAGGAGAATTAAATCGCGATCTAGTTGAGGTTCCACAATCCCTTGTAGTCATTGGATCTGGGGAAAAATGGATCTACATTTTTGATTTGCAGACAAGGGGTTTAGCCAGGATCTTAACACTTGGACATGGGAACTGAAGGGATAGCGCCTGAAAATAATAAAGCTGAGGTCACAACTCTCGATCGCATGGAGAGAAAACGGAGTTCCTCCGGGCCAGTCAAGGAAGATAGAGTTTACCACTCTGCCTTAGACTGTGGTCGTGAGGACTAGTTCTATGGGAATACATGTGCTCATAGCTAGCACATGGCATGGAATTGCTTCAAGGAAGTGCATGTTTGCATGAAGAGAAGACAATGAACCCTCCATTGAGGAAGGAGGACCTTCTGAAAATTTTGAGTACATTATATGGATGTCAAAGGAATGCTTAAAGGCATTCATGTGAAACTTGGAGTTTCATGAATGATGATATTAGGGATGTGATCAATTTAGAGCAGAAAATATGGTTATGCTAAAATAATAAATATGGACAAAGAGTCCATATGGTAATAAGTTAGTTGAATTCAAACACACCTTGGCAAGAGTGCCTAACCCGAAAAGTGATAACCTGAAATCGATGCAAGGGTGCATTGGGTATGAATGTGGCCATGAATGTTGGCACATTCATTAAATTCAATTGGTATCTGAATTTCATTTTGAAAAGTTGATATACTAAACTGATGCATGTGTAAGGAATGAAATTTCCTTTTTTTTGTATCATCGAATAGATAAAAGGGATTTGACTGTTAGCATGCACAATTTAAGAATTGTTTGTGAGGACGTTATAAAGGTGCAATGAAAATATATGTGCATGGGAAACTAACAATTTGTTTGGCTGATTGAAGTTTAAAGTGAAGGAAGCAAAGGTGTCTTGGATATGGAAGTGTTGTAAGCCCATAAGGAAGACCAATTGCTTGTTGAGACAAACTGATATGGGAAGGAAAGTCCCATAATTATGAATCTAGTTCCTGTGCAGAACAAATATGAAAACAAAATGTGGAATTTGGAAATCTGTGGGTGACAGATTTACAAGAACAAGAAAGTTTTGAATTTAAAATTTATGATGATGTCTCATGAATTTCTATATGCCTGTGATACGGGTGAGAAGAAAATATCTATCCATAAAGGACAGATGAAGATTTTCAAGCTATAAAAGCATGAAAAATGGCTACTGTTGAGCCATGAGAGCCCCGTAGTAAGCCATGATCTCCTAGAATATGTTGTGTTGAGGTAACACAATATGGAGGGACGCCTCGACTGTAAGGCTCGATAAAGTCTCTGGAATTATTCATGTGCGAGAAAACCTTGGCAAGGAAAGATGGATCACCCGAGGAAGTGTATAGCAAAGAAGGGGATGCCTGAGCCTGGGCCTGGAGGGTGAGTGACCGCAAGGAAGAGGAGACCTTGATAGTTATTGTAAATTATTGATTGGGATCATGCACATGATGGATAGTTCTTCTTGTGTGAGAAAACCTTGGCAAGGCAAGATGGATCGCCTGAAGAATTGTATAACAGAGAAAGGGATACATGAGCCTGGGCTTGGAGGGTGAGTGAACGCAAGGAAGATGAGACTCTGATATTTCTTGTAAACTATTGGGATCATGCACACAATGGGTATGTCAAAAAAAAACATTGAGCCTGGATAACAAGACAACCATGTGGATACAAACCCACAAACTACACAGATAATTGTTGTGCTAGATTATGAAAATTTCCTAAAACTTTTTATGCAACACTAAAATGTTTTCGCATGAGACTATGATTAATGTCTTGTTGTCCAATAATTATTGAAAGCAGGTGATGAAGATTAAGGGTCTAAAAAAGGACCTGACCGAGAAAGAAGGTCAAGACTTCTGAAGTGCCTGAATGAGAAAAGCATGACATGTGTTAATGAGAAAGAACATCGAGGACGATGTTCCTTTTAAAGGGGGGGGATTGTAACACCCATGTTTCCCCCAACTTATAATTAATCATTTATTAGGGTTACCATGTTTTGGCATGGGAACAATGTAAATGTATTATTGTTTGTGTTACCAATAAATGACTGTGGGGGTGAATCCTTGAAAGTACTAGCCATGATATCACTAGAGGAAAGAATTTGAAAACTATAAGAGAGGGTTCATTATATCAAATAACCCCAAATTTCCCTTTGATGAGGATAATAAACCTCCTTTGGATCCCAAGGAGAGAAATCAATTAATGAAGAAAGGAACAATGGTTGAATTATCAACCACCCCCATGAATGGAAGCATAGTCTAGCTGCAGAATGTTAGCCCGAAGTACCACTAGGTCTAGCAAATCAGGTTGACCCGAGTTTTCTTCTGACAGAAGGAACATGATAGGAGGGATGTGCGTGCAAGGAACGCGAGGGAATGTAAAGAGGAGACTGGAGAATGTGAAAAACATTCTAGCAGAGAACGAGTAGAGGGACACGAGCTTGATGCAGAGAAAGCATTTGAAAAACCTCGTCAAAGCCATGACAGAGAGACAGATATCTCTGAAAGTATGTAGATAATGAAAACTGAGAAGAAGGCCACAATCTTGATGATGAGGAAGCTTCCGATAAAACTCGCAGAAGATGCGAAAGAGAAAGGATTGATGAGAATTGACATAAATTCCCTGGTGATATCATGGCTTGGCACGGGGGTGGCCAGAGTGCTAAGAATGAATGACTCTGAGCCTATGGTTGGGTGGAAGGAAGAACACCCACAGTCAGTTAGTTGGATACCACCTGTAATAGATAAGTAATCACATATCTTGTGTATTTAAGTGGTAACTGTGAATTAAAGTTGGATATACTACGAATGTTGCAGGGATGGATATGTTGCTTAATGATTTATACTGTATCCCTTCAATTTTGCCTAATTTTGTATTTAAGAAAATAAGAAATTCTCTGGCCTATACACGTAAATGCTTGAGCCCTGTGGTGGCTCAAGTTAAAATAAATGAACTATGAATTTGTTGACTTTGGGTATAGCCTCACATGTGCATGCCGACACTCCCAGTTGTTCTGAAGGAAGGGATCGATCAAAGTTAAGGAGAGGTAGTGCATGTGTGCATATAACCTATGCGAGGCGTGCAGGGATAGAGAACCCCTTTAGTTTTAGAGTTGATAGATGAGCGCAAGAGGTGAGTAGAGGATTTCTGTAAGCATTAAATTCATGATAATTAATGAAAATTACATAGGTACTTAAGGAGTTGGAAAATCTCAGGTAGGATAGCGAGATTTAAGTCCTAAAAGGAGAGATCCTTTAGTTTGGAAGACGAATGGATGAGATTAGTTCAGGAGAAGCTGAAGTTATTCACGATCATCAGATCTGGAGAAAGAATGCAGGTGTTAACCCTTAGAACCCTTCGGACTTCGCGGGTACGGAGAATCGAGCATATTCGTTTCACAGGAGGTGAAACCCCCCGAAGTCCCAAAGTTAATTTGGGCCGTAGATATGAGGATGCTCAGGAACTATTCCAACCGTCGGATCTACGATATAGTTAGTCCAGCGTTGACGACTTTGGGAGGAAACAGGTTTGGTAGCACCAAACCCCCCAAAGTCTTGATGTCCCAAAGTTAATGTGGGCCATGGATATAGGGATCCTTTGGGATCCCTCATGACTGTTCGATCGTGGGGACACAAGTATCAACATCAAGATCCTATGGGAGCCCATGCATTAAGTGACGAGGTTTCCAGGTGTTCTTCTCGGAGTGGCACACACTGGGATCCAAAGGACCCTTGAATGGGAGTTACGAGCCGAAGAGACGAAGCAGATCTGAGCCATCCAAGCCAAAGGGACAAGTGTCGTCAGATCCTACACTTCAGGTGAATCACTTCAGGAGAAAAGGGGATGTGTTGAACAAGAACTCCCAAAGGCTGGAGAGTCGAAGTTCATATGAGTTGTCTATTAGCTGAGGACATATGTCAGCAAATCTTCCATTTCAGGAGATAGCCACTTTAGAGGAAAGTGGGGTCACGTGAGTTGAGAACTCCCGAAGTAAATCATGATCGTCGATTTGAGAGAGACACGCGTCGATAGATCATTGAATTTGGGTGAAATCACTATGGGAGAAATCAAGTGGGGAGAGGTTGAAACTCCCAAAGCTCGAAGAGACGAATTGATTTATAATTGTTGATCTGTGGGAGACACTCATCAACAAATTGTGTACTTTGAAAGTGGGGAGAAAGCAACGCGGAGTAGAGGGACGCCTGAAGTGGATCCCCACCATCGAATGAGAGGGACGCGCGATGCACCATCCTTAACTTTGGAAGAAAACACTCCAGGAGAAAAGGTGTTGTGAGTGTCCGAGACTCCCGAACGCCGAAGTCCCGAAGTGGATCTGAGCTGTTGATTTAGATGGATGTGTGGTGCCCGATCTAGAACTTTGGGTATGGATTACTTCAAAGGAAAAATAGTTGGAGTGCTCAGAACTCTCGAACGCTGAAGTCCCGAAGAATATCATAACCGTCGATCACGAGGGACTTGTGGCGCTTGATCTGTAACTCCGGGTACAGAGTACTTTGGAGGAAAAAGGTGTAGGAATGTTTGAAACTCTTGAACTCCAAAGTCCTGAAGTAAATTAGGGTCTTCGAAATCCCTGAGGACATGCGACGTTAGATCGTTAACTTTGTAGGTTTTCCACTATGGAGGATTCAAGTGGTGGTCATCTTGGCGCATGTTGTCTTGGCATTTGGTCATATCCTACGGTGATATGCAAATATAGGGGGATGAAAGAACCTGACGAACTTGGGAGAGGATATTTGCTGGAAAGCTCTAGAAGAGTAGAATGGAATAGAGACCCCGAATGAGGGTATTGATTCTCCTAAGAAGAGAGAAAATTTGAGTCGCCACCGTGGGTGTGTTACATAAATTCTAATAATAATGGTATGGTGTTCAGTTCCATTATATTGAAAGAAATATAATCAATTGATTCAGGTTGGTGTTAAAAAAACATTTCAAGAGACGATCCCTTGTACAAAGTTCGATTCTAGCCACGATGCATACATTGTTATGATAAATGGTTTTTTATGAAACATTTCAAAAGGGGAAGAGTGTAAAAGTCATATCAAAAAAGTTTGAATTGAAGGTGGGGCATGGATAAGGTAAGATGGCATGAGGGCACCGTCTTTTTCTGATTTTAATCATATCTCTTTTGTTTACATTCACACTTTCCCTTTAATTTTAATATGAAAAAATCATCATTAAAAACCATGTCCAAAATCCATCGCTACGCTGCAAATCAGAGGAAAAATGGTATTTAACGCAACTAGAGTTCTTTCAATATTTTGAGACTTTTCTAGGGATGGTGTGTAAAGTTCCAAAGTATTTAGATGAAATCAAATTCAAACAACCTAATTCATTTGGAGTCCCAAAGTTCCCACGAGCAGTAGAATATGTTTCTATATCAACACCATTATTTGACGTGGAAATTAATATACAAGCAATGGATACCTAAATTGTTGAAATAATGTAACTGCAAAGAGTATTCTTATTATTATTGACATTTTATTCATAGGATCAATCCCCATTGTGGATTGATCATGTCGGTTATTGTAATAGGACCAAATCCCCTTTTGTGGATTGGTCAACAAACAATTATAATAGGCAGAATAAGAAGTCAGCCTCAGCAGTTAATTAAGAGACCCAGAAATATAATAAAGGTGGGTTTACCCACCCATATTGAGAATTCGGCCCTGCTAGTGAAGAGACACTTCACACATGCCAGAACTTGTATAAATACAGGAGGCTAGCGCCTCATTTGATCAAAACTCACTTTCTCAGTTTGAGAGACAAGTTCTGATCTGTTACCGACGAAGGAGAGAGAGAGAGTGGCACATATCTTGGGAGAGGACTTTCTGTTTTAGCATAAGATCTCTTGGCATTGTATTGGCTATTT
>JASDQU010332170.1:1553-12812 GCA_032191745.1 Picea mariana | reverse complement strand
AGGTTTCCTTTTGGTGGTCTAAGAGGGGCGCAAAGGGTGGAGGAGGGGCGCATTCTTCACTTGTTCATTTGCTTGTTGAGAGAGGAGCTCTTGGAGGATGGAGATGAGGTCAGTTGCATGAGGATGCTTGAGGGAGGTCGCTTGCTTTCATTGTTGGAGGCTTGGAGCTACTTGCTTTGTTTATTTACTGGAGCTATTCTACTTCTGAGAGGGGCACATTAGCTGTGGAGGCTAATTCATTCCCGGTAGGATATCTAGCCATCAGATTGCAGTGAGGTCAGTTACAGAGGGAGGCCATCTACTGGAGCTTCATTCCTGTGGAGGGGTTTTCAGATCTGAGCTCACAGTTGGCAGTTGGAGCAAATTCAATGGTTCTGGCAGTTTGCATGAGGGGCGCACCATTCTGGGACGCATTTGTTGATGTAGAGCTTGTATTTCAACTCAGTTGGAGTTGCTATTTTATCAGGTTATTTCATATATTGTGTTTACTGTAACCCTTCTTCTGCTTTCCTCATATATACACACATATCTCAAACTGGTTTTCCCTAGGGGGGTTTTATCCAGGGTCATGTTGACCAAAAATACATGTGTCTACAAATGCATGATTTAATTTCTTAGATCTGTTCATATTCAGCAGTAAACGATGTATTAGGTGTGTTATGTTTATTTGAGTTGCATGTACTAATTTTCTATGACAAAAACGACATGCTAGAGCACCCAAATTGAGAACATAACCATAACAAATCAGCTTGAAAGTTTTGGACTGTTGGCTGTTATAAAACAGCAACCTATACTTCAGAAGACAGTGAAACTTAGAGCCTCTCTGTGGTCAAAGACAGACCCAAAAGGCAAGTTGATAGAACCTGGAATTTTCACAAGTGCCACCTCTCCTAGAGAGGATGGCCCCTCTCTAGAATGCACCACCTCCCCAAGAGGGTTGCACTTCTTTTTGCCCACATGCTTGAATCAAGCCCAACTCAATCTTAACTCAAGCTTCTAGCTCAAGAGATTGTTTCTAAGAGTGCCACATAGCCTTCTAACTTTTATCTGACTAAAAACATGTCAAAACATATTTCCGACAATTTTGCTAAAATTTAGCATTGCTGATTTTTTATGTCTTTTTTGGCTTTTGTGAGTAAAATTATCTTTTAGTGATTAAAATCACTAATTTCACTCACAAAAGTGGGTACTTAGGTAAAGTGTGTGCTCTAGGTTCAAAAATGAGCACCCCCAAGGCATATAATGCCTCCTAGTACCACTTTTTTAATACAACTTCAAATTACAATTAAAAAATAATTGTTTTACGAGAAATTTTTTATTAACTGCAAAAATTAAAAATTCTAAGCGGGACTTGGCACATTTCCATGGAACTCTAGGATAATGCTTAGCATGGTTATATACATAAGACTCTAGACTAAAAACACCCCCCATGTCATATCTGCTAGTACAATTACTCCAGCCTTGGAGGTTAATGAGTGAAAAAACTCGAAAATTATAGTTCGCTTAAAGAGCAAAATATAATTAGCAAGTAAGAAAAACACTCTAGAGTAAAGTACTAGTGTTTAATCCTTGGGCGGCTAAGTCTTTTACAAAAATCACATGCTTAAGTCATTTTATTACAACTCCCCGTAGGATATGGAAATGTGGTAGAAAAGTTGAAAAAGGACCATATTGGCCAGCTGGACTTCTGAACTCTAAATTTTGAACAAGTAACTGTTCAATCTTTGGCGGCTCATCTGCAAGTCCATCCTAGTGCAACATGGTGGATAACAAATGCCAACATCCAAAACAAGGCTACAGGGAGCTAGGATTTTAATTTGGTTATCCATGTTATTCGATACTCTGTCCCTACATCGATTTCACTCGTTAGCAGTCCTTCATGAGTGGGGACTGGTCACAAAAGGAACAGGGGTTATCTGTTTTTTACAACCATGGACATTATAGGTAGAGATCTCTGACAAATCCTTAGGCGCCATGAGGAAATTACTAAGGTCAACCATTATGCCCTTCAACAACTCTCAATCCAGGTCAGAGATATGGCACAATCTTTTTCACGGATAATAGAGAATTTGGAAACTAAATGTCTTCTGTGGTGAAATTTAATGATGCCTCAGGCCTCTTAGTCAATTTCTATTAATCAAGGTTTTGATGCAACTCAGCATGGGAATTCAGAGTTTGTACAAAGGACCTCTAAATCTACACCGATGGAGATTCAGGAAAATACTTCGCAACATAGCAGAGTGCAGGAAATCAAAGACAATGAATCAGTTCGCTAACGTATTTCAAAGTTGATTTTTTGCTCAGACAATATGTCAAGGAATATTGTAACCGGTTAATATGGTTTTTAGCTAGACTTATGTATAAGTCCTATAGGCTTATAGGAGATAAAGACATATGGACAGTTGAAAAAAAAATTGTATAATTCCTTTTTGGCTTTGGTTGTTTGATTCAGCACGACAAATTATATATAGTAGAAATATTCAGTTCCTTCAAAAAAAAAGATTGCATCTCAAGTTTAGGAGCCTAATTTTCAGATTTTGCTAAGTGAACTTGAATAGTTGTGTAAGTTAATTTCCTTTTAAATGCTTCATCTTGAACAATTTTCCTAATTTCCTTTTCGTTTTGTTGCTATAACATCTTAAAGAGGATTAACTTGGATCTAACCAATGTTTCATTTACCATTTGTTACCCACCAAGTTGCACTAAGATGGACTTGCAGTTGAGCCATCAAAGATTGAGCAAAGACTTGTTCAAAATTCAAAGTTAACAAATCCAGTTGGCCATTATGGCCCATTTTCTTCATCTTCCTAACCGCATTTCCATACCCCCTGTGGGGCATTGTAATAAGATGAAATTGGCATGATGATTTTGTAAAAGGCTTAGCCTCCTAAGACTTGATCATGAGTACATACTCTAGAGTATTTTTTCACTTGTTAATTATTTCTTGCTTGAAATTCATTTTTAGGCAAGTTATAATTTCTAAGTTTTTTCACTCACTACCTCCAAAGCTGGAGCATGTACTGATGGTTAGGCCTTAGCTTGGAAAATCTAATTCTAGTGTCTGATCTATATTACCATGCTAAGAATCATCCTAGAGTCTTGTGGAAATGCGTTAAGTCCCCCTTAGGTTTTTTTAATGTTTTATGCAAATAAAACTTTTCCCACAAAATCAGGATATTTTAATTCTAATTGATGCCTAAGTTAAATAAATGGTACTAGGAGGCATTATATGCCTTGGGGGTATTCATTTTCACACTCAGAATACCCACTTTAACTAAGTACCACCTTTCGAGGGTAAATATTGAGCTTTGCTCAATAAAAAATCAATTTCTCTCAAAAAGGTGAATAAAATCAAAATAAATCAGCATTCCTATTTTTTAGGAAATATGCCTGAGACATGTTTTTCATTAACTCACCCTCTCTTCTTTGTTCACTGGAAGATAGTGGCACTTAAGGTGATTTAAGGGAATGTTAGTGAGAGTTGTAGATGAGTTAAGTGTGGAGTTCTCTCAAGTTGGTGAAGATCCCTATGTCAAGTGCGCACTTCCTTAGAGAGATGGCACATTTAGGGAGTTGGAGGTGGATCCCAAGGAAGGTCGCCACCTTCCCTTGGCTATGTGGCGCCTTCTCTCTCACTCCCACATTTAATTGAGGCAAGTTAACTCATGATTGAGATGTAGCGCTAATCCACCCATCCATTTGTCCATTTCATTTTGGGAATGGCACCTCCCTCTTTGGGGCGCCCTCTTTGGAAACTTCACCCTTTGTGCTATTTATGCAAGGCTTCTCTCCCATTGTTAACTAGTTGGAGTAAGTGAGAAACGCATGTGAAGAATGTATTATTGATCATTTGTGGAATAAAAGCAAAGACTTTGGAGGTCAAATTGGTGTTGTGTTTTATGTGTGTGGATAAATGCTTGGTTCAATCATATGAGGTAACCTTGTATTTTGCTTCGCATATGTTCTTATTGAATGAAGGTATTGTTTCCTAGATAGTAGAATCATTCAACACTATTTTGATTGCTTGATTTTGTTGATGTTTTGGTAGCTGTGGGAGGTATTAACCTCCACGTGTAACCTATGGCTTAGAATAGAATATTATGGAAGCAAGTGAACAATTAAATAGATGTGTAGAAACCCTAGAAGACAAGTCGACCTAGCAGAATAAATAATA
Organism: Picea mariana; assembly: GCA_032191745.1. Taxonomy (NCBI): domain Eukaryota; kingdom Viridiplantae; phylum Streptophyta; class Pinopsida; order Pinales; family Pinaceae; genus Picea; species Picea mariana. Next base: position 8,638 of record JASDQU010332170.1, on the reverse strand, counting down.
TTAGAATATTATTTCCAGAAATATAAGTCAGCTCCACAAGAAAAAGATAAACAAAAAATATAATTACCAGAAAGTCGGGTCGGCCCAGCCAGAAAAATCATTGAACAGATTAATATAAATAGAGGACGTTTTAGTTCATTTGTACACCCAGTTAGTGCGCAAGTCTTGTGGAGAGCTGCAGTTGCAACTACAACTGCAGCTACAAGGAGGAATAAGGGCGCATGGCCATCTCTTGGTCTTGTTCTCTCTCTTGGTGATATTCTTGGTGATATTCTTGCTAAGTATGGCGTAAGTTTGAGAGAGTAGTGCAACTACAGTTGTTGCAGTTATGTATGGTACTTGTTCTGTGGATATGGAAACTCTCTCTCTTGTGTGCTACCCTTGGAGAAGGAGCACTCTACTTGTCTTGAGTTGTTGTTGCAGTTAGCAACTAGGGTTTCTCTGTTGGTTCTAAAGTAGGTTTGCTCGAATTATTCTAAGTAAATGTTAGTGTGCTCGAGGGTGGCATATGTGAATGCCTATGGTTGGGTGACATTGTCTATGGTTAAACGAGCATACCAAAATTTCAACATGGTATTAGAGTTGGTTTCCTCCGTAACAGTCTAATCGTTGGAAGGAAGATCCTCATTTTCCCCCATTGCCAAGCTCGTTGAGCACTTACTGAACTCACTAAGAAGGTCGCCTAAGTAGGGCGCATCTCTTCCTCGAATCAGATCTGCAAATTTCTGAAGTTGAGATATTAGGGTTTCCTCATAAAAACCCTAGGTTTGCAGTGTTAGTTCCTTCATGCCAGTTCCTTCGTGCCAGTTGCAGTGCCAGTTGCAGCACTAGTTGCAGTGCCAGTCACAGCACCAGTCACAGTACCAGTCGCAGTGCCAACACTAGTTGCAGTAAAGTTTTTGTGAAACGTTAGGCCTAATCTTTGGTTGTTCTAGTGCTCCTTACTCTAGTGCATCTCCAGTTACCTTTAGATTGCAAGTTGGAGCACTTTGAAGTTTTAGGGTTCGTCGTTGCTTGCAATTGCTGCCAGATGGTGCCACTGTCTGTCGCTTCCTATCGCTGTTGCCGGAGGTATGTACTTATTATATATGTTTAAACTGTATCAGTAATTTGAGTGTGATTGCAGGAGAAGGTATCTCTAGTCCAAGCTACAATCGTAGATCCAGAGGTATCTTAGATCTATCACATTCAGAGAAACAACACACTCCAAGTTTGATTGTTTTCGTATGCCTCTAGTTGTTATGGCATTATTGTGACCTTATGAACATCTAGTTGTATTTGATCTATTGAAGTTATGATTTTCATACTAACCTCTGTTCAAAGCTAAAGTTAGAAACTAACTTTAGTCAAAGTATTAGATTGATTAAGGTTGAGACTTTAGAGTTTATTTGAACTATATTCTCTAACTCAGATTTATGTCTAGAAAGCATATTGTCTTAAGAACAGGGGATGGGTTGAAGAGAATACTTGTCATCTTGAGTGATGGAGACTCGAAAGAAAATCAACAACACTCGTTCTTGAAGATACGACTCTGGGTTCCACGTTTGATTAAATTAATAAGTTACCAATTTGCACATATCAAGTTTGATAAATGCCACATTACTAGCTATGACAGCAATCCTTGGAAGGTTCTATTACTGCTAAATACAATGAATACTTGCCAACATCTGAGTACTATTGATATAAATGCTTGCAAGATGAACTAACATCTCCTCTAGGAGATACTTCTTGTTTTGCTTCCAGGCAGGTCACCTTGGTAATAATATGATGATTACCATGAGATTGTTTTTTATTCTTGTTGACATAGATATGTTCTTATGAAAATGCTATTATACTTTTTGTTCTTGTTTTCTTGTTTCGGGAAGGTTACCATGGAGGAATGATTGATCACAACACTAGAAGAGTATTGTTCCTATTTCTTATTATTGTATTTTTATTTTGGTTCTTGTTCTAGGCAGGTCACAAGAAATAGCTCTGAGGAGGAGCTACTGTGATTATTGTTCTCGTTCTTGTTTTTATTATTATAAGAGTATTATTCTTGTCTATTGTTTTTCCCTTTGTTGTCCTCGTTCCGGGCAGGTCACAAGTAATAACTCTGAGGGAAGCTGTAGTGACGGTTGCAGGAGACAACATATTAGATGGTCTCTAGTTTGAGACATGGAGCTGACTATCCAAATAAGAAGTTGTATACATGATCGTATACATCAATGTACCAAAAAAGAAGAAGACGAAGAAGGGTACTTTTGCGACGTACATAGTATCTCATATGGAGATTGATTATAAGGAACAGAAGGCTCCAAAGATGACCGAACAAATCCCTCTACTGCAGTTGATCATTCTTCAGATCATCATGAAGAGTTAGTAGAGCTTGAAGGGCCTACACAGAATCGTTGCAGTAACTAAGAAGAGACCAACGTGGTCCCATGAAACTTTGCAGGATGCAACATTGATGAGCCATATCATGAGGAGCAGATGGCTCCGAAGATTATACAGACTCAGAGGGAGTCAAGCTTTAGAGGGAGAAAGGAGACTCAGAGACTTTCAAATTCAGATGGAAGAGAGAGACGTCTTTTGGAACTGACAGACAGATGCCATGGGTTGAGAAGGCTAGATCGAAGCTTCAGAGGTTTCGAGGAGATATGAGATCTTATGGGAAGATTCCTTTGCTTCAGTAAATTTTGCTACAGTGACCGAGAAGGAAGCCAGTTAGAAGGACTAGGATACATATATTTTCCTTAGTTCCAAGACCAGAAGGGAAGTAAGTGGTGACTTCCAAGTTGATCTACAAGATCAAAGCATGTTGTAGATAAATAGCCTAGAGATGTACAAATCATGATTTATGTCCACAGGATTCTCCCAGCAAGAGGGAGAAGACTATGACGAGACACTTGCTCCAGTATATTGCTATCGACGAACAGGTAGCAGATATGTTCCCTAGTAGAGGGAGCTACTCCAACGCAAGTTGGAAGTGATGAGTTCCCCAGTAGAGGGAAGTGATGAGATCCCCAGTAGTGAGAGCTACTCCAGCGCAAGTTGGTACTCCAACGCAGGTTGGTATGCTACCCCAACGCAGGTTGGTACTCCAACGCAAGCTGGTATGCTACCCCAAGGCAGGTTGGTACTCCAACGCAGGCTGGTATGCTACCCCAGCGCAAGTTGGTATGTTACTCCAACACAGGCTGGTATATTACCCCAACGCAGGTTGGTATGCTACTCCAATGAAGGTTGGTATGCTACTCCAGAGAAAGTACAGAACTTCCTATGACATATAGATTCGTGATTGACAACAGAACAATGACCGAGGTGTGCAGAAGCGCAAAAGCAATGATGATGATTGTGCCAAGAGGAATACCTTCCTCGTTAAGAGAGAGTATTAAATTTTTGAGTCAGATTCTGTGTGAACTGACGAGTTACTAGTTCTGTATGAACTAGATGTTGACCTATAGTGTCGAAAATGATTCCCAGTTAGATTGTCGATCAGTAGCATTGGAGGTTACTAGCTCGAGGACCAACCAGTAATGTTGGAGGTGTTTGCCAGCTAGATGGCTAATGTGCGGCTATGATGTTGATACTTGTTACATGATCTGTTTGATCACATGATAGCCTGTGTGGCTATGGTGATGCTACCTGTAAACTGGTTTGCAAGACCATGTGAGTCTTGCCCATGCCATGTGAGATGGATGGATGTGTTTGAGACCACTACATGAAGAACCTCTTAGTTAATACCTCCTTAGCTAAGAGGGAGTGTTGATGTTTTGGTAGTTGCGAGAGGTATTAACCTCCACGAGTAACCTATGACTTAGAATAGAATATTCCGGAAGCAAATGCACCATTAAATAGATGTGTGGAAACCCTAGAAGACAAGTTGGCCTAGCAAAATAAATAATATTAGAATATTATCTTCTAGAAATATAAGTCGGCTCCATAGGAAAAAGATAAACAGAAAATATAATTACCGGATAGTCAGGTCGGCTCAGCCAAAAAAGTCACTGGACAGAGTAATATAAATATAGGACATTTTAGCTCATTTGTACACCCAGTTAGTGCGCAAGTCTTGTGGAGAGCTGCAATTGTAGCTACAACTGCAGATGCAAGGAGGAATAAGGGTGTATGGTCATCTCTTGGTCTCGGTCTCTCTGTTGGTGATATTCTTGGTGATATTCTTGCTAAATATGGCACAAGTTTGAGAGAGAGAGTAGTGCAACTACCGCTGCTGCAGATGTGTATGGTACTTGTTCTCTGGATATGGAGACTCTCTCTCTTGTGCCTACCCTTGGAGAAGGAGCGCTCTACTTGTCTTGAGTTGTTGTTGCAATTAGCAACTAGGGTTTATCTGTTGGCCCTGCAGTAGGCTTTGTTGAGATTTGGGTACCTTGGAAAGTGGTCCCCTTGTGTTTGTGAGTCTCTAAACACAAAGGGGGAGACTATTACCCTCATTACTTTACTTTATGTTCTAATTTCACTTTGACTTAGGAGTTTAAGTCAAAAGTGAAATAAGTCACTTAAGTCATTAAAGTGACATTTAATTCACTTTGTGGGTGAGTTAAAGGACATAAAGCAAACTAAGGAAAGTGGGTTTCCTAAGTGAGATTTTTGGATTAAATCTCACCCATTGATTAGACTTGGCTAGATTGGATCTAGGCCATTGATCTTTTAGGGTTTGGCCAAAGAGAGGCTAAAGGAGGGAATAGGGCAAAGATGAGATTCATTCTTCATCTTGAGAGGAGAGGAGAATGAAAAGAGCTCTTGGGCGCATATCTGGAGGAGGAGAAGGCGCATGAGGTCAAGAGTTTGGGAGGAGCTTTAGCTTGGCACTAGTCCACCATGGAGTATGGGCTACACCTTGGAGGAGGGCGCATACATCTAGAGAGAGGTGCAAGTGCTTGTGGAGGAGCGGATTCTTGGGAGAAGAGGCACATCAAGCAAAGGAGAGGTGCTCCTTGAGGAGCATACTTACTTGTTGAGGAGAGGCGCACTCTATGGGAGATGGAGGGTGCATGGCAAGGAAGGGCACACTCATTTGTAGAGTTTTTGCTTGAGGAGGGGCACACTTAAGCTTAGTGCGCACCTATCTTTGGAGGGAGGCACTCTTGAGAGGAGGGAGCTTCAACAAGGGCAAAGCAAAGGCAATGCAAGGGTTGAAGGCACAAGCAAAGGCAAGGTCAAAGCAAAGGCACAAGGAAAGAGGTCCAAAGGTTAGCTAAGGAAGAGGGGTGCACCAAGGCCAAGGGCACCTATCTTCAAGAGGCTAGCAGGAACATCTTCAAGGGACTCCAAGGCTTCCGAGAAGGGTTGCTATTGTACCAAGTTCACTTGTATATGTTTTTCGTGTTGTACATTTTGCTTTGAGGCCTTCTATATACATCTACTCCAAACTGGTTTTCCCCATTGGGGTTTTTACAACGTCATGTTGACCAAAAACTTATGTGTCAATTTTCATGCATGCTTAGAAATGTAGATCAGCATTTAGAGTTGTAAAGATTACGAGGAGTGTTATGTGTTTTGAGTATTATTGTATGTGCTAATCATTGGTATGAAAACACTTGCAAGGGCACCTCAAAAGAACATTTAACCACAAAAATTATCAGCAGAAAGTTACTAAACAGTTTGCTGTCCTAAAAGGCAACAAAGTACAGTTTTGGAAGTTCAAACTTAGAGCTAAAATCTGATCAAAGACAGATCAGTTTTAGTTGCCTGATAGTACCTCGTTTCTCTTCATGGTATCAGAGCCCTTGGTGGCAAAGACTTGCTGATTTCTAGTGCATTCAGTGGACAATTTTGTGACAACTTATTGGCATATTTTTGGACAGCGTGTTGACAGAGTTTGTGGACAACTTGTGGGCAGATTTGTTGACAATTGCAGAACTGATTTTTGACACTTGTGGACAGCCTCTTATCACACCTGCATGGACAGGAGTGAGGCTGATTTAGACAACCTCTCTTCACACATGTTTTGTGAGGAGTGAGGTTGTAGTTTGACTGCCTCTTTTCACACATGTGTTGACAGGAGTGAGACAGTACTCTTGTGCAGTTTTAGCATCAGTGTGAGCTTTAGTGGAAAACCATGTCGGTGTTCCAGATGCGGGCAGAGGATAGGCTAGACAGAGCTAGCAACTGGTCCCCTTGGAAGACCAGGATCACTTTTGCCTTAGAGGATCTTGAACTATGGGATATAGTTCAGGCTCCCGTTATTGTTCCTCCTGTCACTGCTCCTGTGTTGGTGATAGAGTTCAGGAAGAGGAACAACAAGGCGAAAAGGATTATTTGTGACGGGGTGAGAGACCACGTCATTCGACATTTGACTGGTAAAGACTATGCATTTGAGATGTGGGAGTCTTTATGCAAGCTTTACCAGAGTCCAAACCAGAACCGGAAGATGGTTTTGCAGGACAAGCTCAAGAGCATTCAAATGCTCGATTCCGAGTTGGTTACATCATTCCTTGGTAGATTCACTCAAATCAGAGATGAGCTTGCAGTCGTCGAAGAGATAGTGGATCCAGACTTTATGGTGAGGACAGTTGTAAACAGTTTTACCAAACCATGGGGTTCATTTGTTTGAGGCATAGTTGCCCGAGAGGTTATGACTACTTGGGAAAGACTTTGAGATGATTTCGTACAAGAGGAGACGAGATGCATCTCGGAGTCTTCAGGACAGCAGTGGATTTCTCAAGGTGATGAGAACCTTGCATTGTGGACTAAGAGCAAGAAGATCGGCAAAGGTGCTAGATAGGGTCCCACGGGAGGGGCCAAACCACAGTAGAGTGGCGGTGGACAAGAGAGAAACATGAGCATAGTGAGATGCTTTGCTTGTGGAGAGATGGGTCACTATGCAGGACAGTGTCCCAAGAAGAAGAAGAAGAAGCAACATGGTGATACTGCAGCAACAGTAGAGGAGGTTGAGTACGCAACCCAGTTTGCGAGGGAGTGAATGTTTATCAATTGTTGTTCAGTTGGTGCACCATCCAGTGTCAGGTGGGGAGACAGAGTTGCGGAGGACCTATTGACTCAGAGCAGTGATTCAGAAGGAGCTCAAACTCAGTTTTCGAGGACACCATCTTCAGGGGTGACTGGTCCACCTGGGACAG
>JASDQU010332169.1:0-12258 GCA_032191745.1 Picea mariana | reverse complement strand
GTAAGTTGGTTCATATTGAGGTTAATGAAAAAGATACTTTTCCCGTCCTGAATACATGAGTCTTATCTATGTTATTTGATTTGTGTTTAATCTCTAACCCTATAATAGATCAGTAGCATGCATGCGTAGTTTTGTCTTGATTGCAGGGAAGCTTTTTGGAAGGAGCAGCAGCATCAAGGGGATAAAAGCTCAACGGAGGATCTACTTCAACCATCGGAAAAAGGTTGTTTTATTCTTCTCATGTTTGCCTAAGAAAAAGGGGTTTCAGATTCGGGTAGAAGGTCAAAAGTAGCTTAGGAAGGGTCATGATCTGCATGCAAGTTTAGAGCCCTAGCTTGCTAGTCTGTAGGGTAGAATACCCCACAACACATGGGAAATGTTTTCCTCATCCTAGAAGAGTATGACCACTTGAAAAGAAAGCCAGGGGAGACAATACATCATTTTTCAGCCAGATTCAATAAGGTATATCATGCGATACCTGCTGATATAAGGCCACCCCCAGGATTAGCTCACTTGCATTACCCAGATGCCTTCGATCCTGAGATGACATTTCAGTTAAGAGAAAGGAACACTGTAAATCTTGAAGAAATGCAAAAGGTTGCAGTTGATGTGGAGGCCAACTTGCTGATCAAAAGGTCAAAGTTAAAGGACAAAGAAAAGGAGTAGCTGAAGTCAGCAGAAGCTAAACTAGACATTTTGGCCAGTGCCATGGAAGAGATGATGCAGAGGATCAATAGGAAAGATGAGCTTTCTGTCCAAAGACATCACAGTACATTCATTTTAGAGAAAGAAAAGTTCATTGTTCCCAAACATTTTGCTTCTCATCCTTGGTACCATGGTTTGGATAATGATTCTTTCATGCATTCAATTCACTACACAGTCAAAGATGAAGCTCCATCTCAGCTTGCAGAGGAACAACCAGCTGATATGATGTGCATATTTGATGGCATTCCCTACTTGGATAATCCACCCAAGTATGATCAGTATGATGATGATCATGAGGATGAAATAGAGGTGGATTGTTCAAAGAAATCAGCCACATATGAATGGGAGGAAAAAGATCATTTACAGTTCATATATGACAGTCAAACCTTGCACAATAGTCATGACAGTGAGGAGGAAGAGGCAAAAAATTTCAAAGTAAGGGAAAGATCTTTGCCCTTATGTCTCTCTTCTTTTCAATTTTTGAGAGGAAATTGTAAGCAAGTTGGCATTGGTAAAGAGGGAGAATGTTTTGATCAAGTAGGTGAAGATGCTAGTGCTGATGTGGAGGCTCTTCTAAACCTAGAATTGCAGCACTTTACCTACTCTGATTCTCAAATTACAAATGAATGCTTAAAGCCTGAGACAAATTATGAGTTAATCCAAAATAACTCTGTACCATTGTGCTTTAATTCATTTCAAATTTTGAAGGAGACTCTTGGACAAGTGTTGAAGGATAAATACATAAAAAGTCAGGAAATTTCATTTGAATCAATGCAACAGTCTTGTCAGTCTTATCAGGATCCAATAGTTGATCGGTTGGATGGCCTGTGTGGTCAAAATCATTCTTCATTCGCCAGTCATGAGATGAAAATTTGTTATGATATTGACATGATCGGGCAGTCGGTTACAGGGGTGTGTTCAGCAGAAGCATCATTTTAGAACCCATTAGAAAAGTTGCAGCCATGTCATGAAGTGCATGAGGATGCAAATAGCACAACCGTAGCATCAAATCATGAAGTTGAGTTGGTTAAGTTTGAATACCAAGAAACAAGTCAGTTTTACGTTGATCCTATAGCCACCTATATGGATAAATTTTTCACTATAGAGCCTCAATATTTCTCTGGAAATACTTTGGTTCTTCAAGATTTTTGAGGTCTCTATGGTAATTATCAATCATGTTTTCAGTAGTGGCCTTTACACTGTGCAGTTTTGAGTCTATGGGCAAAAGGTCAAGCTGCGTTTTTCACTGTGCTAATGAGAAGTCAAACAGTTCTCTGGTCTCAAAAACTACTTGATTGGATGCATTGGCATTATTGTATCATTTATAATGACAAAATTATCAATAGCATAGGGTAGGTAGGAAAAAATGAATAAGCTCAACATTCCGAGCATCTCTTTTTCAGCGGTGTTTATTTTAATTTGGTTTCAGTTGCAAGATCAAAACAGGTACAGGGTGCAGAATAAGATTTTGGGATCATCCCAATGGATAAAGCACAAGTCTACATGTTCAGAGGTCTGTGTTTCTTGACACCTCCTGAAAGAAGCTGCTATCCCCAGGTGGAGCCACCGTTATAACCCTATAATTCATAGTATCATCCGGTGACTGGAAATCTTTTCACTCTGGGTATATTTTGGTTTGCAAATAATATTTCATCTCTGCAAATTATTTTCAAGGGAACCAATGCACTAAACCCTCAAAATGTCATTAAGCCTAAGTTTTTCCTCATTAAGCCTAATTTTTTCCTCAGGGGGGGTCCGGAATACCAGCCATCCCGAAAAAATCGCTTTTCTCATTTTTTCACCTATTTTCGCCTATTCAGCATGTCTTCGTCCGAGGCCGTTTCTGGGCACATGAAAATGAATTTTAAGAAACTGAGAGATTTTTTTCTCCACAATGAAATGAAGAACAAAAACCTTTCTCATTTTTTTCACAGGTGCCACGATCAGGGAGAATCAAAGCCATCTTCGAGGCCCTTTTCTTTCCAGATTTTCACTTTTCCGTTACAGTCCTAATTTTATGGGAGCTGTTATGGCCAGTTGGAGATGATTTTGGCGAAACTGAAGGAGGTTTTTGTCCAGAACATACCCATCTACAATAAAATCCTTCATTTTTTTCCCAGGTTTCATCATTGAAGAGAAACAAATGTCTGTTCGGACCCCTTTTTCACAGAAAACCGGTCCGTCTTTCATGGTGGACAGTTCCAGATTTTGTGGGATTTGTGGTTATTTTTGGCCGAGGTGGTTAAAACCAACACACATAACCTTATGGGGAGACCTATCATATTTATAGAGATTATTTTTAATGTAAAAGGGTTGATCAGTCGAGGACCATGATTTAAATTTTGTAAAACAACTTGCCTAGCTTTCTGTGTTTTTTCATCAATTCAATTAGACAGTGCTATGCTGCAGGATTCTTGTGACTATTTCGACTGGTGATGTGCATCCCTCTATGTTAATTTTTTTCTCTGTTAATCATAATTAATGTCTTCCTCTGAATTATTCTAAGAAGATTAAGAACATAATTGGTTTTAATGCACCCTCTGTCTCTGGCTTGGTATAGTTTTTTATGTTTTCCACTGAAGATTAAACTCAAAATTCTTAGTTGCTTCGTGTTTAATTGGATTTCTTGACCTATTTCGTCTCACCCATTTCATTCAAATTAAAGGATCCAGTGAGTTTTCTACCTTTCCATGCAAATATTAGCTTGTTGACATGGATTTTTGATCATTCGTTGCAGTGACTCCATAGCCCATGGTTTCTTTTCTCTACCCATACCCAATTCCTAAAAGCAAATCCTATGTTCTATGTAACTAGCCTAATATCTCTTCAAACAAAGTTATATCAGATAGAGAGATCCCTCTCTGAGTCTTGGAGGGCTAGATCCAAGACTCGAAGTGGTTTTGATGTTTCCTCTGTCACTGCCATCACAACCTTGGGCAAATTACAGAGTGCTAACAAAACCAATAATATTTGGTGGTATATTTGTATTGTTAACAAGACTTAGGTGTAACCACCCTTGAGTGTCATGTATGCATTGAATAAGTATACCTCTTATTTATGCAGACTGAAGTTATTATTCATGAATAGGATTGTATATGTCCATTAATTTGAATGCATGTCTATTGATACGAATGGATGGATGTGTTTAATTGTTGAGCATGAAATTGTACTTGTTATGCTTTGGATAATACCATTTTTAACTAGTTGTCTTCATCTTGAAGGTTATGCTATGTTGTTTACTTTGAATGATATTTTTGAGGGGGTTGTATGCAGATCTTCATAATGAGCAGGTATGAAATGATCATATAGAAAGTGTGTAATAGTGTTATGTATGACATGGTATAAAACATATTTTCTCTTGTTGTTAGCTACCATATGAAAGAGAAACATATTTTAATTATGCCTTTGAAATTTATCATGTGAATGATTATGAAATTTCATATAATACACTAGTATTAAGTCTATTATGGTAATATATTTTTTTTTACAGAAGAAAGGGGTTTATATATTAAAACCAGTGGTATAACCACTATAGAGAAAACTTACATAATTCATCCCTGGGATCAGTGTGGGAGCTTAAATATTACAAAAGGGGTTGCCATGCTATAAAGTCCTAGAATTCCCATAACAACCAAGAGTCCAAAATATAAGTAAACTCAAAATAAGAACCGACTTACAACGCGATTGTCTGATTTTCATAAGGACCTATACTCCAACTTACAAAGAAGAGAACTAGAGATACAAAAAGAACTAATTCCAGGAAAGACGAATTCAGGATTAAACCTTCCGACCCGGGATGGAGGAGTTTGCGCTTGTGGTCGCCTTTCCCCCTACATCTCTCTCGCGGCTCTATCCTGCAACTTGAATGTCCAGCTTTTCAATTCTTGGTTCCAGATCAACAATTTTTTTGTTAGCTTGCTGATTTGTGTAAGTGAGAGCTTCTACCGCTTCCTCCCTTAGCTGGATTAGATATTCCTCCATCATTTCAAACCTCTGACATCCTTTCTCATCAATACAGTGCATGAGTCCTCTATGCATGCTAAGCGTGTGTTTCATCCTATGAATTTCGAGTTCCAGGGAGGGAGAGGGATTAGGGGGGGTGGATGAGTTGGAACTAGAATCCATTGCGAGAGCGGTGGAAAAAGACCAAGAGGGAGGCCTGGATGAGGCAAACGGGTAGAGAATAGCTGGGGGAAAGACTGGGATCTCAATCCAGGAGAGAAACCAAATAGAATTGGGAAGGCAAGATGAGCAGGAGTAGTTCGCCACCTTCCTGAATTTAATGGTATCTCGTTCATGCGCCGCCATGGGAGGAGGGGGGGCTCGCTCGAGTGCCATGTGGGAGGGATAAGAGATTTGTGTGGAGGTGTAGGAGGGACATGAGGTGAAGGACAGGGAGTGGGAGGGGAGGGTACATGAACAATGAAGGTAAGTATTGTCGCACGGGAGAAAGGACAGACAAGGGAGGCAGAGGAGGGCTACCACGAGTATGATGTCGGGAGGGAACAAAGGCCACTTTCCCCAGAATGCCCAACTGACCACTCGTCAGGTGTCACTAAGGGAGAGGGACGAAAACCAAAGTTCCATTTAGGGAGAGCTGACCCTTGCTCAAGTGGGTGGTGGCTTTGGAAGCTTGGTCGGCTTCGGTGTTGAGATCACGAAGCACATGAAAGAACTCAATTTTTTTGAAGGAGCGAGCAAGCCACATGCTTTTATTGAGAATGTGGCACATATTCATTTGAGTAGGAAAGGTGTTGGTGACCATAGCTTGGATTAAAATATGGGAGTCACCTATCACCGTTATTTCTTTTATTTCTAGCTTCCGGGCTTGGATAAATCCTTGCCAAAGGCTTAGAGCTTCTACTATATTATTGGATTTGACTCCAAGCCCCCAAGAGTAGTCTAATTCCCATAGTTCACCAGATTTCTTGATCCTTAGTGAGAGGAGGGGGGGCTTTGAGGTATGGAGTGAGGCTATGGATCCAATATTTATCAAGGGAGTTGAGAGAAAGGGAGTTGGTGCAAGGTCAAATCTAGGAGAGGCAGTCTCCCAGTAGGGCTTTGGCTTTGGCAGAAATGATGTCGAGCGAAGCGGTCAGATTTCTGAAGATTCTAGAGTTTATTTCGAGCCAAATTTTCCAAAGGATGAATTTAGGGAGGGACATTTAGCAGCACTTGATTTGAGGGTTGGACTTGAGAGGGAAAGGACATAGGGTGGCCCAAGTTTTTAGCTAAGTGGGTATGTCAGGAGGGAGTTGGTAAGAAGGGATCCCTCCTAGCAAGGCATGCCGCCAGACTTATTTTGCAAAGGGGAAATTGAGGAGAATATGGTCAACAGATTATTCATGTATTTGACAAAGAGGGCATCAAATTATAGGTTTAGTGGCTCAAAGCAGTCCTAGCGCTTCGACTTCATTAATTGTCTGTTAAATTATTAGTAATGGAGCACATATCAATTAAAAACTTATCATGGTAATATTAATATTAAAATGGTAATATTAATATTAATATCAAAATTGCAGCCTAATATATATATATATATAATAAATATTGGTCGTCGCAATTGCGAAACAAACCTTAATTGTTGCAACAATTTTGTTGTATAAACAACGACAACTTGTCGTTGCCTGTGCGACGACAACTTCAATTGTTGCTACAATTGTGCTATATAAAAATGAAAAGTTGTCGTCGCCTATGCGACGACAACTTCAATTGTTGCGACAGTTGTGCTATATAAAAATGAAAATTTTCCATCGCATGTGCGACGACAACTTCAATTGTTGCGACAATTTTGCTGTATAAAAACGAAAAGTTCTTGTCGCACGTGCGACGACAACTTCAATTGTTGCGACAGTTTTGCTATATAAAAATGAAAAGTTTTCGTCGCACATGTGACGACAACTTCAATTGATACAATGGTTTTGCTATATAAACAACGAAAAGTTGTCATCACACACGCATTGACAACTTCAATTGATGCGACGGTTTTTCTATGTAAGCAATGAAAAGTTGTCGTCGCCAGTGCGACAATCGATTAAATTATTGCGACAATTTTTCTATATAAACCATGAAATTTGTTGTTGCAATGGGCGTCGTAATTGAGACAAAATGTTGGTTTCACATAGTTTTCCTATATTGTCATATTGGTGACGATATTTATTTATTTTTGCAATTTCCTATGATGTCACTCTTGCGACGTTTGTTCAAGTTCGTCGCAATTACCACGTGACATAAAACAACGTTTCAAAGACTCCAGATTCGTTGCAATGTCAACGACATAACGTCGCAAGAGTGTCAAAACAACCATCTCAAAATGACTCAAATATACTAGTGACACAACCTTGAAAGGTTCTCCCTCTTGTTTCTTTATACAAAATTGTCATGATTTCTTGGGCAGTTTCCCTCTTTCCAGGAACTAAGTAAAAATCATTTTAACTTACATTCGTGAAGAGAAAATCATGTTTCCAAAAATGTATTTGTGTCTTGTCTTTCATTTGACTTAAAAAATAAAATACACAAGTATCACACCCTTATGGTATCACTTAATAAATCCTACGCAACTTCCATATTTTAACTAATTATTTATCAGCAACTCAATATAAACCATGCTCTCTTGAGAATATCCTCATGTCAATGAGAAACTCTTAGACACCACATAGATCCAGTAACTGGTATTCCCATTGACTAAAACATATGTAACGTTGGACAAAATTGATCATTTGAACTTCAATTGATGAGAAATTCTCCAACTCCTAATAAAATAACCAAAAATACGCAATTTGTTTCCTGAAACCTGCAATTAGGCAAGTTAGCATCGTAACACATAAATCGTGCATCCATGTTCTTTTCTAGATAAAAATCGGTTATTTATTATAAAAACTGAACCCAAATATTCATATTATTTAGAAAAGGTAAATGAGGTGGAAGTGGTGGATAATGGGTAAGAAATGGTCAATTTTGCTCAATTATGAGGGATAATGAAGCAATTGAAAGAGAATGAAATATGAAAATTACCATGCTCATCATACTCCCTAGCTTATCCTTTTGCATGTCCCTTGTGAACCTAATATGAATCCACATATACAACTTGAATATGTTGTGTGGAACAGGTCTCCCTAAAATCATAAGGCTATAACATTGTATTAGTACCTTCTGCATGGAATCCTCCCAAACTTTCTATCATCTGCCATATTCTTCTTTCCTTCTATTAATTGACAACATCATCATCTCTGTAATATGGTATTGGGTGCAATGTCATGGGATATTTAAATCAAAATCATATCAACTGAAGGACAAATTCTTTGTCAGAATTCACATAAAACCTGATGTGGTACAAGGATGCACGAAGGTTTGGTAAACACTATGGCTCTTTCATATTCAGTGTATCACTCAATATATTCCACCTCCCTCTACAAGTTGCAATCAATGAGTTTTTTAAATTGTTGTAGAAGATAATGAATTCACTTATTGCTTCATTTTGTACTTTGGTCATCATTTCTTTGATTCTTGGCTCTTTTGTTCCTCTGTTATGAACTTTGAAATTATTAGGTATGTGTGTTACCACTATCCTAATCCACAATGGAAGATTGGATTCATCTCCTTTGTACAAATCCTTCTCATGGTCCCTTTTTCAATTCATTCTCTAAAATAGATAAAAATACTCTTAAATTCACATCCTCAATGAAATGATTTGGGTTCCACATGGTATTATCAGACATCAAATAATTATGAAGATAAAAGTCACAAAGTAAATTTATTCTCTCCTGTGGATGGAAAAAATATATATTACAAAATTTCCTTCCAATAATTTTTAAATCCACGGGCCTATCAGAGATAAATCCTTCTATGTGAAACCTTAACCATTGTTCTTTCAAATACAATTCATAAACTAGTGAAGGTGACCTGCATGTCAAGATCTTTGATACTAACTCACCAATTTTTTTATTCGTTGTTTTAAGTTTTCAATTTGTTCATCTTTTTCATTGATAACTTTTTGTTTCTCTGTTATTTATCTTTCAGTTGATCACGACTCTTTTCTACTATTTCCAACTTTATGTGATCAATGTCCAAATGATTTTTGGGTATGTGTTATATTCTTTGCATGACTATACGATTTTTTTTGGCATTTTTTCCATCCAATTTTTAGTCGTTTTTCTGCACATGGTTTTCACCGATGGTTTTCTAATTCTAATTAAGGAATTATGGTTGTTGAGAAATCCAATTCAATAGAGTAGGGTTTTTCAATGCCTCAAAATCATATATATTATTTTAAACAGTGAAGATATGATGAATATAATATTATAGGTTCGACTCTAATCATGTTGTTGGTTTTCCCGATTTGGGTTTCCAGGGTAAAATCTTTGTGTAGTGTGTGTGTGTGCCATTGTATATTTTATGTTTTTATTAAGAATCTATTTGTAGTAATTTGTTGTATAAGGTTGAAATATACATTTGTTATCAGAGAAATTATTGGATTCAGTGGGATTTCTTTGTGGTCAATGGTTTTGGCTTGGGCTTGTGATAAATCTTTTTACAGTGGGAGATTTGTGGTTAACAGAAATGGCGAGCAGTTTGGAAATAGAGATTGAGAAATTTAAGGGGAATTTTTTTTAGATATGGAAGCACAAGATGGAATATCTATTGGTGGAAAAATATCAGTGGATCATTGTGGAGCTAGGTACAGAAACTACATGATCGTCAATAGAAGACTGGGAAAAGTTTGATCTGAAGGATAAAAGAACAATCCAATTGTGTCTCTTTGATTCAGTATTACTGAATGTATTAGGGGGAGCTACAACTAAAGAAATATGGAGTAAGATAGGGGATTTATATAATTAAAATTCCATGTAAACAAACTTTTCCTATCGAATTATCTTGATAACTTGATGATGAAATATGGAGACTCGGTGACAAATCATATGAATGCCTTCAATAATGTGTTAAGTCAACTATTATATGCTGATATTAAGATTTATGATGAAGATAAGTGTATCAATTTATTATTATCTTTACCAGAATCATGGTATAGTATGGTTGTGGGTATAGGTATTAATACAACTAATTTAAGTTTTGATGATGTGGTTGCATCATTGTTGTCAGAGGATATGAGGCATAAGAACATGGAAGGAAAGAGCACATATGCATTATTTTCAAGAGGACGCTCCCAGGAAAGAAACATATCTAAGTCCTTGAGTGGGAGATCCAAATATAAGGTTATATATAAATCTCCTAGAAAGTTTGCAAAGGTATGCTAGAGATGTGGAAAATAAGGGCACTACAAGAAGCATTGTATATCCAAAAGTGTTGAGAGAGGGAAGGGATTTGAAGATGCTCCTTCTACAGAAGAAAAAACCTGTGTGGAAGAAGGAGCATATGTGTAAATGGATTATTCAAGCACACATGTATATCATGAGGCATGGCTAGTTGACTCAAGTGCTTCCTTTCATATGAATCCTCATAGGGAGTGGTTTTGTGAATATGAAAGTTATGATGGAGGTGATTTTTTCCCAGGTGATGACTCGACAACCAAAATCATAGGATGACGAAAATTCAAGTGAAATATCATGGATGGAAGGATTATAAAACTTATTGGTGTTCTATACATCCCAAGATTGGACATAAATTTGATTTATGTAAACAAAACGGATGATGTAGGGATAAAAACAATGTTTGAGAAAGAAACCTATAGGATGGTTCAAGGGGAAATGGTGTTGCTAAAGCGAGTTCGGATTGGAAATATGTATAAGCCGTAGGGAAGCATGATTAGTGATGGGTGCAATATTTCCATTCTTCCATAGATTGGAGTTGAGTAATATTAAACTCCTACAATCTCTAGAGAAAAGACTGTGTTGTGGCATCAAAGACTAGGGCATATCAAAGAGAAGGTACTTCAACTACTGTTGTAACCTAGGTACGCACCCCTGCCCCTTCTCTTTCATTTCCCTATGCCTTCATCAAAAGTTAGTTTCCCATTACTAAGTGACTTGGTTTTTATCATTTATTTCTTGATTGAGTCTTCACGCATTTTGCTTCTATTTTTCTTGAAGGATAATTACATGTCATGATTTGGTTCATAATGCTTGCCATCATGTTTTCCATTGATTGAGATCACAACAGGTCAAACAAGTCCTTTTTTTGCACAGGAAACATCCAAAATAAAAATGCAACAATTCAAAGAAGCCAATTTTGGGCTTAGAATTTAATCCAAATAGTCAGGTCAAATATCCAATGGTGGAGATCCAACAATCGGCGTATATTGACAACTCTTTCTCATTCAAAGTCTCAAACTCACACGGGGTTTAATAGGATTGACTCTGCAATTTCGACGTTTGGGCATCTGAACTTTCCCTTGCTTCAAATCTTCTAAAGTACCAGATCCCCGAAGTGCCGAAGTGGGCCCTCATTGCCACATCACTTCACAAGTTCATTCATCTAGGAGGTTTTGATCCATAGAAAGAAAAGAGAAAAGTGTTGAAGTTCCGAAGTTCTGAAGACATGTGGCACTCATCAATCATGACATGTGGAACTCATTTTAGGTCATTTGGTTGCATCATTCACCCATTTCCAGGTGACATATGTCACTATCTTCTTATGACACATCAGCCAAAGTAAATTCATGTGGACACGTCATTGTTTGAGATGTCAGATTCAATAGATCTTACTTCAATAGATTTATATCAAGAACAGGCGCAATCCCCTGATTATCAAAGTTTCGACCTCCTGAAATCCTTTAATGATTAAAGTATTAATCTCGGGTTAATTAGTCTAATATAAGCACATATTAGTGACTTCATGAGATTACCACTCTGAGAGACTTAGATGCAGAGAAAACCCAGTTTTATAGAGCTCCAAAGTGCCTAAGTGTCTAAGACATGTGGCACTCATCAATCATGAAACATGGTTCCCATCTCGGGTCCTTTGATTGCATCATCCATGCATTTCCAGCTAACACAGGTCACTCTTCTTTATTGACATGTCACTTCAGTCCCGTACTACTTTCGGAGATCTTCATGCTTCACAACCCTAAACTCCCGAAGCCGGAAGTGTCAGAGTCCCAAACTCCCAAAGTATTTAATGGTAATATAGTATTAATATCAGATCAATTAGCAATAATCACTAGTTAATGACTTCGGGAGATAATCACTTCAGGAAATTTTCATGCGTCATAATCCAAAACTCTCGAACGCTGAAGTGTTGAAGTGCCAAAGCACGCGACACTCATCCATCAAGACTTGTGGTGCTCATCCATGGAGACAGGTGGCTTCATCTGGCCATGACACATGGCACTCTTTTATGGTTATTTGGGTCCCATCAATTTCTCATTTTTGAGTGACATGTGCCAATCGTCTTATGTGACACATCAACAGTCGTGACATCATATGACATCAGGCCACCACGTCACTTCGAAACACTGTCACTTCGAGAAATTTTCATTCTCTTCACTCTGAAGCCCCCGAATGTCAAAGTTTTGTGTTAATGTTTATGCCATTATTATAGTTCTTTGCATTTCAATAGATAAGAGCATAATAAGAACAAGATAACTGAGAAATACAC
>JASDQU010332168.1:6235-17401 GCA_032191745.1 Picea mariana | reverse complement strand
GGAGCTGTCGTGATGGCCTCTTTGATGTCGTTAAATGACTGTCTGTCTGCTTCAGTCCACTTCATCTCAGAGTCTTTCCTCAACATGGCAGTAATGTGCTTGGTAAGTTCGGCAAAATTCCCTATGAATCTTCTGACAAAATTGATGGTTCCAAGAAAAGACTGAATGTCTTTTTTCGATCTTGGAAGGGACAGATTTTTGATTGCCTCTACCCTCTTTGGATCGATCTTAACACCATCTTCAGAAACAATATGTCCGAGTAGTTTTCCCTCTTTAAGTGCAAAATTAGACTTTTTGGGATTAAGAGAGATACCATACCTCCGACACTTCAGAAATGTCTTCCTCAAATGCTGCAGATGGAGTTCGTGGCTGCTCGAGAAGACAATAATATCGTGAAGATAAATCAGAACGAACTTATCTTTCTCACCGATGAAAGCAATGTCCATTGCTCTCTGAAACGTCGCCCCTGCATTCATCAGGCCGAAGGGCATCTTTTCATACATGAACGTACCCCACGGAGTGGTGAAGGCAGTTTTTTCTCTGTCTTCCGGGTGGACAGCGATCTGATTGTACCCGGAGAATCCATCGATAAAGGACATTACCTTTGCTCCTAACACCTTCTGCAGCATATGCTCCATCTTAGGCAGCGGGTAATTGTCTTTCCTGGAGCATTTGTTCAGATTTCTGAAGTCAACGCAGAGTCTGATTTCTCCGTTTTTCTTCCTGACTGGCACAAGGTTAGCAATCCACTCCGAATACCTGAGGGGGATGATGATACGGGCGTCCAGCAGTTTCCTAATCTCTTTCTCCATCGTGGGCAGCAGCAGAGGATTGAATGATCTCAGCTTTTGACGGAACGGTTTAGTATCTTTATTCAAGGGAATTTTGTGTTGAATCACTTCTGTGTCGAAGGTTTTCAGAGCATCGTACTGCCAAGCAAAGATGTCTGAAAATTCTTTCAACAATTTACCATAATCATCCTTTTGTTTGTCAGACAAATGGGAGGCCAAATTGACATGTCTGGGGTCTTGTTCACTGGCCACATTATATTTGAAGACATCTGACTCTTTTTCTGCACTTTGCAATTTGACAGCCACATCGTTGTTGTCAAAGAGCCTCTCCAATGGAACCAAGCCTTTAGGAATTTTATTTGTGGACAACTGAACTATCTTGTGAGCTGCAATTTTTCTCTTGAGCTTTGGCTGCTCAACTCCATCATCATGTTCATTGTCTTGGTAAATCTATAACTCTACAAACTCATCAACTACTGCGAGGAACCGGGTGAGTTCAGCATCATCCTCAAAAACTTTCCAAAATTTCACATTGTCAGGAAGAGAAGGCCTATGTATAACTTGAATTTCATAAGACAGCTTGTGAGGCAAAGGGGGAATGAATGCACATGTTGATACAGCCAGTGAATCAACCACTTTATTCAGGGATCTAGGTACAAATGTGATTTTGAAATCTACAAAACTTTTAATTACCTTCAACACTTCATCCCTGTAAGCCTTGAGTCTTACATGCTTGGCTTGGAAAGATTTATTCACTTGATGGATGATCAAATCAGCGTCACCAAACACCTGCAATTTTCTAATGCCCTTCTCTTTTGCTGCGTTCAGTCCTAAAAGTAATGCTTCATATTCGACAATATTATTTGTCACCTTAAATTCAAGTTTGAAAGACAGGTGGGAAGTTTTCTTGGAGGGAGAAATGAAAACTATGCCTGCTCCAGTTGACTCTTTGGTGCAAGCACCGTCAAAAAACATGGTCCAGAGATCATCCTCTGCTATCTCTGTGGGCTGAACTGTGGTCTGATCTGATGGTTTTCTGAGTAACAATGTGTCAGACAGCGAGTCATCAAATTGCGAGATGCAAGATCCCATATCCGTGTCTACTGCATAAATAGGATGATTTGATGGGTTCTTTTCATCGTTGATCACGTATGCTAATTGAGATTCCCTGTAAAGTCTTCTATTTACCCCTCCGAAAACAGGGATAGTTGCATAGGAAGGGTCCATCTGGAGAGTGCCACCTAGCCTCTTCATCCATGACCTTCATAGAAGGCACCCGAATTTTGGAGGTATGTCAGCCACCACTATGTCCATTACCATTGTCTTCATTGATGCTTGGGTCAAGGTTACAGCCAAGTCCTTAATCATCCCAAGGCATTTGACTTTACGAGAATCGAAGGAGAAGAGGTCATGGTAAGGCTTGGTGATTTCCAGTCCAAGCTCATCCATGACAGCTTTGGGCATCAAGTTGTGGGAGGCACCGGAGTCCAGCAAACAATTATGCAATGTCTTTTCATAGATGTTTAAAGAGATATAGAATGGAGGGCAACTTTCATCCCGGTCTTCTACCATTGGGCCCAGAGTTATGGTTGGCTTATCATCATAAATATTTAGGACATCGACAGAATGAGATACTGATTGAGGATCTAAAGTTTTGAGGATATCTTTTTTAAACATCTGGTTTTTCATCAGCTCAACAAGAGGAATTGGAATCTTAATCTTCTATAATTCAGCCTCGAAATTAAAGGAATAGGAAGTTTTATCAACAGTTTTATCTGAAGTTTTTACCTGGCTGGAAGAGGCTTCGTTATTCTTTTGTTGTTCGACAGGAGGCTGACTCTTTGGAGTTTGCCGGATGACAGGGACAACAATCTTCTTGGGAGGAGCTGACGCTTTCTCCTTTGAAGGCTTTGTTGGCTGATCTTCTGATGAATGGTCTTTCTGTTTGACAGGAACGGTAGTCTCTGCAGGAGAAGTTGATGCATCTGCTTTATCAGCCTTAGACTTAGATCGAAGTTTGTATCTGTTCTTATCCTCTGCTGAAAAGATACCATCACCGAGGAGATCATCTTTCGCTTCTTCAGTCATTAGTGATTGTTCGTAATCTTGTTGTGTGAGATAAGATGTCCCTGTCTCATCTCCAACACAATGAATGTCACCTTCCACCTCTTCTTGCTCTTCAACATGTTCTTCATCCATTACCACATTCTGAAGGGGTACTCTTATTCTCTGATCTTCATTTGAATTTCTATCTCTTTGTAGAATCTGAGTTTGTGGATTGTTTCTTCTGTATGGAAAAGCATTTGGGTTTCTAGGCGCAGGATTACTTGGCTCTTTTGCTCTTGTTGGTGTCTGATTTTGAACTTTCAACTTCGACATTTCTAATGTCAGAGTGTCCAACATTTTATCCATTTTTTCCATCTGACTATTTGAAGAGGAAGAAGAAGACTCAACAACAGGCTTCTTCTTTTCAACCCTCCCTTTTATCTTCTGAGAGGCTGTGATGTTCGATTCAACTTCGAGAGATGCATCTTGCATCAAAGAAAGCGTTGTTGATCGTCTTTCCCTCAGGATAAGACAAAAATCTGCATCAAAGGCCGCAGAGAATGTTATTTTTGTTGAGGCATCACATGGTTTGATCTCTGCTGGGATCTTACCAAACATTTTGTTGAATTGTTTAATAAAATCTGAAACTGATTCTCCGTCTTCTCTCTTCAGATTTCCAAATTCTGAAATGTAATACAACAAGTCCCTTCTCTCTCCCCAATGTTTCAAGAATGTTGCATCCAGTTGTTCAATGCCAGTGATTGAATTTGCTGGCAACTCCTTAAACCATTTCCGGGCTTGGCCATCTAGGCTCTGGACGAAGACTCTAGTCCATACATCCTCCTCTGATATGTTTATGTTTTCTGCATAGGAATAAAATGCTTCAATGTGCTCCTCAGCTGTGTATTCTCCTGCCCCTGTGAACTTCGACATGTATTTCTGATAATCCCCAGTTGGCATGGCGGACAGGGGGTTCGACAAGATGAGAGGGGCATATCTGTTTGCCAAAATTTGTTCCATTCTGGTTTGAGTTTGACCGGCCATGATAGTCTTGATGATGGATGAAGATGAGGAGCTTGTAAGAGACAATGGAGGGGACGGATAGTTCAGAGGAGATGATGGAGGAGACAAATTACCCGAGTTGGAAGTGAATTATTGTCTTACTTTACTCTGAACAGCAGTTTCAGAGGTCGACGGGAAATAGGAGGCTTTATAAAACTGATTGAGCAACAAGGCTAGGTTTTCTTCACCCTTAGAGGATAGGTCTTGGAGAATTTACTCTAGGACAGGAAGATTTGTATAAGTGTGTAGAACACCCTTTGAAAGTTTATTAGGTGATGAATTTAAAGAATATGGAGAGGAATGTTCTTGTGGATGCGATGAAACTTCGATCTCAAGGGAAGAATGAGTAATATTGGAAGAAAAATATGGTTCTTCGGCCCTAGCAGCTTGAGATGAGTTTTTTATTTCTTTTGAATTTTCAATTTCAGCAAAAGACTTTTCAGATATGAGAGGCTGAGTATTAATCGGAATACCTGAATCACTTGCAGCTGCAAATCCGTAGGCCTGTCTGTGCAGAGCTTTGCCCTTGCTGATGATTTTTTCTGGATCAGGAACTGATGTCAAAGGGCCTTCTGGGTTTTCCCTGGTGTGAGCTCTTTTGGGAGCCACTTCGTCAATAGAGTCGACAGATAGAAGATATACACCCAAGTTATGTCCAGGCTTTGTCTATCATCAAAGATGGATCTGTGTCGTCTCCCAAGGAAGCTGAGATTCGATCTCCTCTCCCCGGCAACGGCACCAATTTGTTATCACTCCAAGAAACCCTTTGTGGTTGTAGACCAAAGGTGCTTGGTAACTTAAGAAATAAATGTTTTTGTATTTTGTAAAGGTGGATCAATGGGATAACTCAATTCTACTTATAGCATTCATACATCAAAGTGATAAACAAATAGACAGTGCTCTCCAAGATTGGTTAAACAGTAAGATAGCTTTAAGTGGATGAAGAAAAGATTGCTCATAAACCAGTGCAAAGCAGGGCTTAATAAAAAACTAAAGAGACTGATAATAATGTTATGAACCAAACAATAGGATAACAACTATTCAAGGTTGGACAACAATATATCAGTGAAGAAGAAGTATGGAAAACTGCCACCAAAATGGAAAGAAACCTGTGATTTGTATTAGCAAATGAGAAGTCTAAGTACAAAGAGCATTACTGTATCCAGAATCAAACCCTAGGTTCATGTTTTGTTCTGATATTTATAAGATTACAAAACAAACTTCTGATCCTAAAAACATGGATCAGATCTACTAAACATAGAAAGTAAAAACTGTTTGCAAGATACAAGGAATATTTCCTCAAAAAGTGGTAGATCTCTGATTTTCTCCTGTTGACTGTTGATGATGTGTAGACAGCCTTCCAAGGCTAAAATACTCTTCTTCTACTGAAGCCAAGTCGAGTTGGTTGAGGTGGCAGATTACCCTGTTTTTTAGTTCAAAGGAAATTACCCATCTACCTTTTGAAATCATTCTTTTCTTCATCATATACCAGAAATGGATGCTGGAGTGAGTGAGGTAATTCATAAGACACGTATTGGAAAAGGTTCCAAATCATTTTGTATCCAAAATATTCGACCTGTGCAAAAACTTGTGCAAAATCTGGGTTGACAGGCTTTCGGTGGTTGACTGGGGCAGTTCCTGGGTAAAACATCCACCGAAAGTGCCTGTTTCGGTGGTTAATGAGCTCAGTATGGCTCGCCTAAACCACCGAATATTGCACTTTGAAAATCCTTCAAAATTGCAAAAAAATGACCGGTTTGAAACTTCCTTTATCGTTCATGCTTTCTTAGATGCTGTGGTCTTTACCCATGCATACCTTCGAATCTGTGTTGACTTTGCTGGAGAATCTGTCACATCTATTATGGTTGTGGCCAGATTTGCCAAGGTGTCTAATCCTGCTGGCTCCTCTCCTGAAGATTCAAATTTTTTCAGCCTGAGTCTTAGGGCTCTTAACTGCCTGTACAATTTCATGTTTTCCCTGATCAGTTCTCTGTTTCTCCCTTTGATTGAATTGTGTTTCTGTTTGAGAATTTCATTCTCTTTGAACAACTCAACAACCTTCTCTGTTAGATCTGCGTTTTCTTTTTTAATTACCCTCTCAAGTACCTCCATCTCATATATTTCTCTCAAGATCTTATTTATTTTCCTGGTCTTGCCTTTCTGAGGCTTGCTAGATGAAGCTTCTGTTTTCGGTTGCCTATGTGTTTCTGTAGGCTTAGATGGAGGTGTATCTGTCTTCAGTTCTGCATCATGTTTAGGCTACAAGGTATCCTATGAATTTGACCCTTCCTGCTCCGAATCCGAGTCACTGTAGGGTAAGTTGAGTGGATTTTTTGTTGTGATAGGGTTTCTGTCTTCAAGCTTCAATTTCTTTTTAGTTTCTCCATGTTTGCTGGGTGCTACCTTAATAGAATCCCTGGACATCGAAATCCCCTTTCTTCTTCTGTGAATAGCAGGATCATTCCTGCTTCTGGACCTTTTTGTTTTCATCTGTGGAGGTTTCTTTGTCTAGAACTCGTTCCAAAACAAAAAGTGACACCATTCTATTTGCTTCCTGTGAAGAGTTTCTTTGACAAGGAGGCAAATCAAACCTTGATGAGATATTCTTCTTGAAACTTTAGTGGGATGAGCCTTTACCTTCTTTGCCATTTTGGTCAAGGTCTTATGAAAAAATTAGGGTATATTCAAGGGTTCCCTGCCTGTGAAGTGATTTAATAATTTGAAATGATAGTATAAAACTCTGTTATAACGTCCTTCACAAGTAATGTATACCAGAATTGCCTTCAGAAGAGTTTGCCATTTTGGCTCCAGGTAGGATAAGGGAATGTCTTTTTTCCATGTTAAAGTTTTATGGATTGGCAAYAGATAGGAYCTRAACTCAAYGTTTGAAKGCRAAKAWGTTTTRAACCARCAACTACCTGTMCTAGACAGTCCTGTGCATTGAGCAATGGAGGCCTCATCTATGATGAATTCTTCTCTGCCTATTTTGGCAACTCTGCCATCGTATGAAAGTGCAAATGTCTCAGCAATTTGTTGATGAAAGGTCGTTAATTTCTCACAATATGAGAAAATGCCAGCCTGTTTGAAGTATTCTGCAACCTTGGGATGTTCCTGAAAGTACCACATACCATCTGCCTCTGACCTCAATTCAGGACTTGATCTTGACATAACTGAAAGTGAACTATGTCTTGAACTATAGTCGACCAGTTATTCGAGAGACAAAGGTTCTAGGAGCTAAGTGTATGGTCGATAAGCAGATTGAAATAGTTTAACAGGGCATAGGGTTGATAGATGCATTAGAATATCAGGACACATTTAAATGACAGTCGAGCAGGAGAAACCAAAACTTCAACTTTTTAGGGGGAAATATATTTATGAAGTTTTACAGAGCAGGGTTTACAGACTTATAAATGTACTAAAATACCGACCCACAGTTAAATGACAGTCAGACAGGGAAAGCCGAGACTTGAACCTTTCGGGGCAAAATGAATTTATGAAATTTTGACAGAGAAAGGCTTACAGGCTTACCCGATAACCCAATCTATTTTCCTCGACTCGAACTGCCTATTTGAATTCGGAGCTACTATGCCAGTTTGCTCGAAACGAGGGACCAAGATTTGAAAATAACGATTTGTAGAAAAAAATTGCGTGTTGATAGCTATCTCCAGCGATTCTCGGACTCCTTAATGACACTTTGAGTTTTAAAATGAGTGGATAACCTGTCGAAAATGGTGAATGTATCTGCCAGTGGGAAAGGAGAGAAGCTTCGTGCAACCGTATCTAACTATCACCGCTGGCGCAGAACTGAAAATGATTTTTGCAGTGAATAACCCGCAGAATTTTTGGAGCTTTCAGTTGAAACCCACGAACGAACATCAACTCCCACGACGCGCGCTTTCAGCGGTTTGAACTTTTCATCATTGCAGCGAAATTTGACATCTGGCTCGTGCGAAATCACGAGCCTTCTTTTTGTGCGTTCAAACCTTTTCGGTGGTTGCTTGCTTTTGAAATCGACCATTTATCTGATGAAACCAAACACTTTCGGTGGTTAATGAGCACGCTGGGGGCTCGCCCAAACCACCGAAAGCTGTTGTTTTTCCAATTTATTGACCGAACCAGAACCAAGAATTTTCTTAACTAAAAATAACACAAAAGTAGCTTAAGCATGTGACCAATAGCAAGGATATCCTCTACAAAGTTCAACCGAAAGAACGGTTTTACTTTGGGATTTAACACTAATGACATCAAAGTGATGTCAAAATGACATAGTGAAGCCAATAAGAAGTGGACAGGGGTCAACACCTGACTGGATGATCCCTTATTCCTTGTGATGATGTGTAGTGTCGTGTCAGTCCATGTGTCGTGTTATGGTTGGTCCATGTGTCAATAGGATGTTGTGCCACATGTCAAATTAAACCAGATTTATGGAGCAAAGTTCCATATGAGATGAGAGGACATGATTATGTCATATGCATGTGTTGTGACATGTCATCAACCATGTGTTAGCACCACATCTCCTTGGTATCAGGTTAAGACACTATGTTTCTTATCGATGGCATGCCACGTCAAGTCCACGTGTCACAA
Source organism: Picea mariana (assembly GCA_032191745.1). NCBI lineage: Eukaryota > Viridiplantae > Streptophyta > Pinopsida > Pinales > Pinaceae > Picea > Picea mariana. Next base: position 8,918 of record JASDQU010332168.1, on the reverse strand, counting down.
CGACTAGTTGGACCACTAGATCAGGCCTTAAAAGGGGGAAGACTGAGTTCTTGTAGAATTCTTGGGGGCTTGGTGCCCGGTGAGCACAGTTCCTGGTGGGGAGAGTCATTAGTAGAGCGTGATGCTCGGTGGGGCGAGGCGCCCGATGAATTGAAGCGTCCGCAATTAAGGTGTCAGTGGGGGTGTATTCCATGTTGGGGTATGGTCCCTGGGATCGGACCATCAGATAACCAACCACTAGAGAGACTTCTAATTTTGCGCACTGCTTATTATTATTTTCATCTAGTGATGTTTAGTTAGAATGAATAGTTTTAATTGATTATCTATTTCTAGGAAATAGGATGTGTTTTATTTATACCCATAATTTTGATTATATAATTATTTAAATTGAACAATAAATTGCTTAAATTTTTTATTGTTAAAGTTTCAACTTTTTTATATAAAATTTATTAATATTTTTTATTTAATCGAAAAAAATTAACTAATTCAACTTTTTTATATATAAATTTTTAATATTTTTTATTTAATAAAAAAAAACTTAACTAATATAATTTTTTGAAAAATGAAATAACCCATTATGAACAAACAAGTATCAAATTATATATATTTCTATTATTATTATTATTAACGAGAATTCAATCACCTCAAAATAATAAGTAACTGAGGGACCTAATCGAGGCTCTTCCTCTTCTTCTCCCTTCCTTGGGACAAACCCCCTTTCCATATTTTAGTAGGTTKTCCTTTTCTCGATATAGTGAGGMCCCTARTTTTAGATTAGTTAATSAACTTTCTTTAATCTTTATTATGTTATAAAAATAATTTAATTCTTGCRAAATTTATTATTATTATTATTATTATTATTTTATATTAATAATTTAATTTCTCCTTAAAATATATATGTATAATTTGTTATTACTTTATGATATTTAGATTTTTGTCATATATTAATAGAAATAGAGATGATTGCAATGCACATATTGCTTGGTAATAGATATTCATAATAAAAACTAGCATATCCTTTCAATGGGTTAATGAGAATGTCGAAGTGATTGGGAAAAAGAAATATAGATGAAGAAGAGAGAGTTTATGTCCTTTTTTTTTGTAAGTAAGTATTTATTGTATTAATTATGGAAAAAACATATAAGAGAGGATAACATATGTCTTAAAATCTTAAAAACATCAATCCTAACAAGTCCATATCCACTACTATAATTCACTACAACATCTGAAACTAGATAACAAAAAGAAAGACTATAACCAGAGCACCATCGATAACTGAGCATGAGGACCCTGAGGGAAGGTGGGTCTCGAGTTGCCTTGCCGAGAAACACAAACTGAAGTTTTAGGACCAGACTGATTACCAATTGGAGGAATGAAGGTACCTCCATTACGTCGAGCAAGCTAGGTCACCATCGAAATCAGATAGGTGTGGAGTTTCTATAGCCTCCATGTGACCTTTGAGCTGGAGAAAGTCTTCCTCCTTTGGAAACATACCTAAGGAAACCATCCTTTTCGTATGTTAGTACAGTTCCATGGTACACAATAATTTTGAGTTCTTGGTCCTAGTGCAACCAAGATTAGGGATTAATCCATCCACTTGAAAATCTGCCTCTTCATCATCTTTGAATTCCCTAATGAAACAAACTTTTGCTTCCAGGCCCGACATAGTGTCTTTGTCCTCCTTAGGAAAAAAGTCTTCATAAAACTTTGTTGTACTCATTACTTCCTTAGCTGCATTGGATGGACTCACAGAGGGGGATAGAGGCTTTCAAATGCATGGTTCCATATCTACAAATATGAGAGAAAGAAGAAAGTCTAGCGAACTATGTAAAGAATCAAAGTAAAACCAAATCCACAGCTGTACAACAGCTACCAAAGCACAACCCTGGCTATTTATCTTTTCCCAATTTGAACTACTTCGACTCAATCATCTGACCAAAATTTCATTTCTCATTCTACTCATGAATTTTTGAATCATTAGAGTTTGTGGGCACATCCACCCTCTCATGCAGAAGATCACTCTCTTCAAATGAATGACCCTATCCATAACCAACACTCATGTCAAATTGGGGCAAGGGTACATGCCTTGTATCATCTATTTTTGTTTCATGAGGTTAGAATGTCTTATCCCACTGAGGGCTTCCACACTCATCTCCATAACCACTGTCAACCTCTTGCAACCTCAAAAGTACAACACCAGGAAGTTGCATAATGTTATGACTGACCTTCGAAGTAACATCACCTGCTTCGTGAGGCCAAATTGGTTGATCACATCCAACGCTTCCACACTTGTCACCATCAATGTTCCCATCCTTTCTCAACCTCGAACGTACACCACCAAGAAACTGCATTATATTCTGATGGATTAACTAAGGGACAAATGCATCATGTTGCATGATGTTAACAACCATTTGTTTCCTCAAGCTAGGTGTTAACTTCACCACGCTAGCCACATTGCTTGATGAACTCTGAGGCACCCCATCTGGAACAGAGATTATGCTAATTTTTAAATAAGTTCTCATCATCAAATAATAAATTGATACTTTTAAAACAAAGACTAAAAAAATTGAATAGTTAGATAGAGTGTTTAAAGCAATAGAAATTAAAAGAGAGTAATGCAAGTATTTGATTATTAATATACCAATATATTAAATACTTATAAGTAATATAAATATACTTATAA
>JASDQU010332167.1:8217-18311 GCA_032191745.1 Picea mariana | reverse complement strand
TTTCATATGATTCGGGTTTTAATTCGTACATGGATGGACATCTCAATGAGGTACTATGGTTCTTTGTATTTTCCTACAAAAATATAATCACACATGTATATGAACATAATTCGGTTCCATTCACATTACACACATAGATAGTTACTTAGAAAATACAATAAATTTGTGAGGGTCCATCCTGCAGTTTATCCCATTTCAACATTATTCTAATCTAGAGAACAAATTCTTCTAGAATTTAACCATATGTGCTTTTTTAGCTAGTATATCAAATGAAAAATAACATTCACTCAACAGAGAAAATTCATTCAGAATTAGTTTTAGAGGCATTATGTCAGTTTTTAAGCCCAACAACATTCAATCAGATTTTCATCCATAGTAATACTTCTATCCAGAATTAAGCAGATACATTCTATCAATTACTAAATCATATACTATTCAGCGAGAGAATGAGTAGGTTGACATATCTGAATAGTTGTCGAATAAAAAATGGAACAACCACATTCCTCCCAACCTTAGAACAGAACATCCAAATCACTTGTACCATTATCCCCCTACCCTAACCATGAATCCATGAAGGCGAACTTGGAACTTCTCCTCAACAATAGTCCTTCAGTTTCAACAACTTCTCCTTGCACACACTTAGAAAGAAGTGTTCATAACAACAAGAGATAATTCATTTTCCTAGCATAATAGGTAGCGTCCTGCCTCCTCCCATATGCTATATATGCCAAAGCATTTGTGCCTAGGTCTTTTCCCCCTTCGGGAATTTTTTCATCTTTTCAAATCCCTGATATACTACCAGTGGCCAAATTCCTGATTTTCCACTTGTAATAATCACCCCTGAGGTAGTTCCAACATGTTCCCCACTCATGGAGTCATGGTCAACTGATTTTAACCTAGTTGTTCCATTTGTCCATCAACAATATTTATAAAATATTTTTTCTCATACAAATTTCATAGTCATGTAATTAGTTGGGTCAAATCCGATCTCTGCCCAATAGTCATAATTCATTAATTACAGTTAACTAAATTCGAAATTAAAAATTGCCATAAATGGCAAAAAATTTCCAATTTCGAATTTAGCAAAAACGAAAATAATTTCCTAAGAATTTTAGACTTAAAAAATAATTTATTTTTTGGGATGTTACATCCTTTCCCCCATCAATAAAAAATTTCCCTCAGTGTTTTTTCCTTTCTTGGAATAGGATTGGGTGAGATTTCCTCAAATCTCCCTCCAACTCCCAAGTGGCCTCCTCAGGGATAAAGTGCTTTCATTGCACTTTTACCTGGGCGACGACTCAGTTCTGAAGTGTTATTTATCTCCTGTCCAGAATGCAGAGAGGTTCCACTTGTAACTCTCCTTTTGGTTCCACCTGCACCAAGTTCCAATCGATCATGTGAGCAGGGTCATGAACATAATTCTTTAACAAAGAAACATGAAATACATTATGAATTTTTAGATTGGCAGGAAGTGCAAGATGGTATGCTATAGGTCCAATTCGAGCTAATATCTTGAAAGGGACAAAAAGAATGGGTGCAAACTTGGCATAGTTCCCTAGCTTTAGTGAACTATTTCGGGCTTTGACTTTTAAGTAGGCATGGTCTCCCACATAAAATTCTAGGTGTCTTATTTTTTGGTCTGCGTAACTTTTATGCCTATCCTACGCCTCTTTCAAGTTCTATTTTACTTTTCTTACTGTGCTCTCCATTTCCTAGAGCATCTCTGGTCCTACCTAGAGTCTGTCAACTGGGTTATCCCATCTAATTAGAGTCATACACCTTCTATTGTACAGTGCTTTGAAAGGGCTCGTCTTAGCCGAAGTTTGGTATCCATTTTTGTATTCAAATTCTATCAAGTGCAAGAAGTCTTCCCACTTTTTTGGTTTTGTTCATACATACATGTGGAGCATATCTTCTATGATTTGGTTTGTTCGTTCAGTCTACCCATCCATTTGTGGATGATAACTCGTGTTGAAATTCAAGTTAGTATTTAACCTTACGAACAATTCTTTCCAAAATGAATATGTAAATTTTACGTCTCTATCCGAAATCACCATTTTTAGGAATACCATGTAGTCTAAAAATTTCTTTCATGAATATTTCAACGATGTTAATGGCTTTAAAAGTAGACTTTATAGGAATAAATTGTACAGATTTACTAAGTTTATCAATTACCACCATAATTGAATCATTATGTTTTTGAGTTCTAGGAAAACCTGTAATAAAGTCTAGTGATATAGTCTCATATTTCCATTCTGGCATTGTTAAGAGATGCAACAGGATAGCTATATGCTAGTGTTCCGATTTTACCTGCTATTGTTGTTATCGTTTTCTGGTATCCTGGGTGACCAGAATATGGTTTCTTGTGAACTTCATCCCAAACTGTTAACATTAACTCTATCGAATCTAGTATGTATATTCTGTTTTTGAATCAGAGTAGACCATTTCTAAACAAACTCAGATATGTTTTGTCTGAATCTTCTGTAGTGTTCTGTAATTATGCCACTGTTTTAGTGTAATTTTCGTCAGTATTTCCTGCAACCTTTATCCTCTGCTCAAGACCGATTTCTTCCCTGCTAATGTTTATTTCAAACAACCCATGAACTCTTCTTATTAGAGCATCTACCACTTTGTTTTCCTTACCCTTAATATGTCTTACCTCAAAGTCAAATTCTCTCAAGAAGGCTAGCCATCTTGCTTGCCTTGCATTAAGGTCTGACTGAATAAACAAAAAATTCACTACGTTGTTGTCTGTCAATAACAGAAATTTTCTTCCCATTACGTAGTGTTGCCACATCTTTAAGGCGTGTATTACAACTTCCAACTCTAAGTCATGAGTGACATAGTTTTGTTTTTGTTCCTTTATTTTTTGGGACTCATAAGAAACAATGTGCCTTTCTTGTGTTAGGACACCACCTAGTCCTTCTTTACTCACATATACACAGACGATGAAGTCTTTGTCTGGATCTGCTACCTTTAAAATGGGTGCGGTCGTTAACAATTCTTTTAACTTATTGAAACTGTCTTGACATTTCTGTGACCAGTTAAACTCGATTCCCTTCTTTTGTAATGAAGTTATAGGGTATGCAATTTTGGAAAATCCCTCTATAAATCTGTGGTAATATCCAGTGATTCCCATGAATGATCAGATGCCATCTACGTCCTTAGGAATCAACCATTCCATGATGGCTCTTATTTTCTTAGGATCGAATGCAATTCCTTCTGTAGATATTACATGTCCTAGGTACTGTATTTTCTTCTAATAAAAGTCACACTTATCAATTTTAGCATATATTTTGTGCTTCCTTAAAGTTTGCAGAGATATCCTTAAGTGCTCTTCATGTTCTTCTTCTGTTTTAGAATATACTAGAATATCGTCAATAAATACCAACACAAACTTGTCCAATTACTGGCTGAAAATATTATTCCTTAAACACATAAACGTGGTTGGCGCATTAGTGAGTCCAAATGGTATAACAAAAAATTCATAATGTCCATAGCTCATTTGGAATGCTTTTTTACTTATGTCCTCATCATTTATCCTAACCTGGTGATACCCAGATCGTAAATCCAATTTAGAGAAAATCTTTGCCCCACCTACTTGATTGAATAGATCATTTATCCTAGGTAAGGGGTACTTGTTCTTAATAGTCATTTTGTTTAATTGTCTATAATCAATGAATAATCTCAGAGTTCTGTCTTTCTTTTTCACAAAGAGGATTGGTGCTCCCCATGGTGAAGCACTCGGTTTGATATATTCTTTTTCCAATAATTCTTGTAGTTGAATTTTTAGTTCTGTTAATTATGAAAAACTCATTCGGTAAGGTGCTTTAGAGACAAGGGTTGAACCAGGTAGTAGGTCGATAGAAAATTATATCTCCCTCCTTGGGTATCTCATCAACAAACACATCTATGAAATCATGCAAAACAACAAAATCCTCCAAGTTAGGTTTATCTTATTTTTCTAATAGGTCTGTTACTTGGATGGCATAAACTTGACAACCTTTTCTCATGCATTTCTTGAATTGCATTGTTGAAATCTGTCTAATTGAGATTGGTTTTTGTATACCTTGAGTGATTTTTCATAACAATTTAACACTACTTTATTTCTTTGTAACCAATCCATTCAAATAATTACATCATAAGACCCTAATGGTAGAATTTTCAAGTTTGTCTTTATGTTTTTCCCACCTAAACTGAACTCATAATAAAAAATAAAGTCGAGTAATTTTCTTTTTGTTACTATTGCTAGTTGTACCAGCCAAGATTCTGCATGTCTTTTTTTATTAATTTTATTTGACTCCACTATACCAGGAGCAATATAACTCAATGTAGCTCCAGGGTCAATTAAAACACAAATATGGGTGTTATTGAATTTACCTTCAATTTCCACCACAGAGGATTGGTGGTCAGCTTGTCATCCATCCACGACTGCATTTATCCTATGCAAGCTTCTGCCCACATATCCCACCGTAGAGGCTTCCTGCAGGTTGTGAACCGTATTTTTGGCTGCTGGAGTCAAAGGTGGACAATTCCTCGTTAAGTGAGGTTCTCCACATTCCCAACATTTTAACAGTTCATGGGGACTGTCCCCAAATTTCTTTGTTCCCAGGTTTACTGGTTTACCACCTCCCTAGGTGTTCTAATTGTTGGTGTAAAAATATTTCCTTGGAAAACCATTTGATGCATTTTGATAAGGAGCTGGCTGATATCCCTTCTTCCACTGGCTCATTCAGTCTCATTTCTTTTCTTTCCAAGCCTTGAGAAATTCTAACCATTGTTTGTATTGATCATAACACATTTAGGATTTTCTGAATACTTCACTCAAGGAGGTGGTGTTATCAAATTCGATTTTGTCCTTGTAGGATTGTGGTAAACAAGTTAGGAACCGTTGGATTTTTTCCATTTATTATACCGAATGGCACTGCTACAAAGAAAATCTGATTTGAAAACCTTATATTTTAAATTTTGGATTCTAAATGCAAACATTGTATTTTCAATTTTGGATTGTAAATGAAAACATTGTAAACGAACGTGACCTATAGATGATAGTTTCTTTGCTCAACAAATGGTTATGATTGATGTATTGGAACACACGAAATAATATAGTAAATTGACATATGTTAAGTATTTGACTTTGGTGTCTAATTGTATGAATAAGAAGTGCACCAAACGCATAATGTGGAGTGTATGTTTACATCTCAAAAGATTTCCAATATCTGAAAGAATCAAAATAAAAGGAAAACATAAGTATTTTTCAATGTTTAAAATGTTGACCATGTGAAAACGACATAGTAAAGATATGTGTGAATTTATATAATGGAAGTATAATGTCAAAATAATTAATTAGCAAGAAAATTGCAATGGAAGCTAGCAAAACTCAAGGATACTTTAGGGTAAACAATATTTTTTAGATAACAACATTTTTGGGAGTTGACTAATTATTAAGGACTTTGAACTTTATGAGAATCCATGTGAATCATGTGATCATCAATGATGAAGCCAAGATAATTCACTTACTAATTTTGAGTCAATGTCCATTTTTGATGAGTTTTGGGATTGAAACTTATTTTGACTTTTAATAACATATAGTATACATTACTTTAATATGAAAATGATGGGACACATATGTAGTGGCATAGTATCCATTACATGGTAAAGGAAAAACTCAAAATTGATCTCTCTTACTTAAACCAAAACACCCAAGAACTTAAAAAATATTAATAGAGTAGCGAAAGGTCAAAAAGATACAAACACTAAACATGAATACCTACATATAGTCGGGGCTCATCATGAACATCGAGGGTTGAGCCCCATTTAGTGACTATAAGAGACTCCTCAAGTGGCGGATCCCATCCATTGTCAACTTTAGGGGCTTAGGTCACTTATAAATAGAAATGGCCAAGTTGGAAAAATCCTTGCCCTATGCGGGCAGGGAAAATAAATTACAGGCCCACTCTCACAACTCTTGGATGTATATGATGGCCCTATGTCAAGCAGTCCTCTATGATTGTGTTGAGGAAAGCATGGTAGGGCCCAACTATTCTCAACTCATCATACATGGGGCATGCCCCAAATAGTCCAACAATTATTGTAGATGTCCAAATGATCAAGCCAAGATAACACACTTAGAAATTTTGGGGGAATGTCCAATTTTTAAGAGTTTTGGGATTAAAACTTATTTGGACTCTTAATAACATATAGTATGCATTACTTTAATATGAAAATGATGGGACACATATGTACTGGCATAGTCTCCATTACATTGTAAAGGAAAAATTCAAAATTGATCTACTTTACTTAAACCAAAACACCCAAGCACTTAACAAGTATCAATGGATTAGCGAAAGTCCAAAAGGATACAAACACTAAAACATGAATAACTACATCTAGTGGGGGCTCATCATGATCATCTAGGGTTGAGCCCCATTTAGTGACTATAAGAGATTCCTCAAGGGGTGGATCCCATCCATTGTCAACTATAGGGGCTTAGGTCACTTAGAAATAGAAAGGGCCAAGTTGGGATACTCCATTCCCTATGCGGGAGGGGCCAATAAATTACGAGCCCACTCTCACAACTCTTGGATGTATATGATGGCCCTATGTCAAACACTCATCTATGATTGTGTTGAAGAAAGCGTGGTAGGGATCAACAACTCTAGACTCATCATACATGGGGTATGCCCCAAGTATTCCAACAATTATTTTATGTGGTCCATCTCCATCCTCATTTTGTGTGATTTTACAATATTGTACATCGACAAAAAGATGTGAATTAATGCCCCATCATACTAAAAATAATGGGTAAGCTTATGGTTTCTAAATATCATGTCATTTCATTTTTCCGAAGAAAATGAAGATCTTTAGTTTGCACAAGAAACTAGGTAGAGGAAATTTCATTATCCCATGGAAATTTATATCATAAGATTGTCCTTATTTAGGAGAGGGAGGTTTCAGTGCCCCATTTTATCTGAATACTTTTACAAAACCCAAACTTATTCTTTGAGGGTGTTTGTTCACAAACATCCCCATTGATACATTTTCAAGATATTCAAACACAATTTATTTGGATCTTCTTAGATTTAAAATGTGAAAATGGTTTGATTAAATACATCAGATGTTGATGAATAATTAATGCACTAATTGTTAAAATGACGATTTACATTAGAATGATTATATATATTGCATATGCTACTAGCAATTTCTTGAGTTGATAGGGAACTTACTACCTGAAAATGCGAATCAAATTTCTAGCTAGGTGCCACTTGCCATGTGTACCCTACAAATCTTGAATTATTCCTTAATATCTGGAGCTGTGCCATAAAATATGGAACCGCCCCTCATATGTTACCTCAAAATCTAGAAAATATTGACTTGAACTTGCCATATGCTCCATCGACATTGAAAATGTTTGTTATGCTCCTGAAAACTTGGGACGTTTTTTGAATTGAATGCCAAAATATAGTCTCTAGAATCTTCCAAATCATAATTTTTGTGCCACCTATAGCAATTTTTTGATTGATTTGTCGTCAAATGAGGATATGGGAAAATGATTGACTCCTCTTAACCTTGAAATACTTGAATTCATGTCTTGAGTATTACATGCTTACAACTAGGCATATAATTTGAGTTCTGAAAATAACACTTTCATGAATGGCTATCGAACGTGAAACCAAACTGAAACTGAGAATTCCTCCAACATGCATAAAAAAATGATCAAATGAAAATTTTAAATCTAGAATGTTAGGTTTGATATTCATCTTCAGAAGCTTTATCCCCACTGCGATTCGGTGCCTCTTATATTATGTGATCTAGTAGAAACCTTATTTGCACACTCATGCTACCAATCTTCCTCGACCTCCAGAATCTAGTTGGTGATGCGCACTTTCTTTGTAACCTTTTGGCACAAAAACCTTGTGATTTCAACTACATGCTTGCATAAGATTTCATGGCCCATATATCATGGTATTGCAATATGGTGGTGTCAACTCCTACAAATTTGTTGAGAATGCTAATGCTATCACTTATCTAGGATCATGGCATCATTTCATTGTTATATTGTTGCAAATTGCTCCCATGGAATGTTCACGCACTCCAAAATAGACATTTCACTTAGTAGAGGTATCCTTCTGAAAGTTACCAAACATTAATAACGAGCCAGACATTCATAAGTCTCTCTCAATCAAGCTTCCAAACCCTTGAAAGATGTCAATTTTCCACTCATGTTTGTTTTCTTATTTGATAAACCACCCCTACCTTATTGACATTTATTTCTCCATCTGATGCTACAACGACTCCAAAGTTGATCACCGACATAATCAAAAATATTTTGTAGCTAAATACCTTAATCCCTATTTTTTCTCCCAATCCAGTTGAACCCATTGGGTTAGAACTCACTTTGTGGTGCATGAAAAACTTGGGTAATGGAAGGAATATCAGAGAGGGAGAGTTAATATATGGAGAACCAGCATACCAATACTGCAAACTATTTGTAACAGGGGGCTCTACAAGGCTAGAGATGGAATCAGGGATGGTTCTAGATTTCACACTGCCCTCACCTTGTTCACGAATACGGGTGCATTCAATGGCAAATCAACATCATTAACTACCTCTTTAAACCTAATTCTTGTCGAAACCGAACACAATATGCCCAATGATACTTCCTTTAAAATAGTGCTCGAATCTGATCCCATCTTATCTGCTGAAGTTATCATAAACTCATTCCCCAACTTATCCAGCTAATCGACACATTATTTGAAAAATCTTGAACTTGGCGCCTGCACAATCGTTTAGCATCTGGCAGCCTATGGGTTATTTAAAAAAATACTTAGTGGGCATAATCCTATATGCAATAGGAAATTTGAAGATTCCATGCTTATATGCATCAGTGCTCCCTAACGAAATTCGATGAGACATGTGGAAAGGAATCGGGCTTGGCGCTTGCGCTGGGATTGTGTTGGTTTATGAGTTGACTTGTGGACTCAAAGTTTTACATGTGTAATGATTTAGGTGTTAATATGGTTTGAGAATGGCGCACTTAAGCACACAACATGATTTTGGCCAGGGTAACCAATATAAATGTATATTTTCTATTTAAAAATATTGAAACAAACTGACATATTACTGATTTTTGTTTTTTCTTTTCCATGCAGGTTATAGGCCAACAATCATAGTGTTTCTAGGACAAAATTCATAGTAAGATCTTATTGAGATTTGATGAAGAACTTTGAAGGCTCAATAAAATAAATGTAAATTGTGACAACAAGCAAATATCCTTAGGAATGCTTGATGAATCAAGCATGAGTTCAATGAAGACGCTTAAAATTTCACTAGTTCATTTTGAGTGTTAACAAGATTAACGAGGTTGTATAAAGTTATATGAGGAATTTCTGGAGATATGGAACAACGACCCTCTTTCCACCTACTAGCACTCCTTCTGTGGTCGGAGTTGAAAATTGTGGGATACTTTTGCTCAAGAGGTTGCATATTGTCATGAGGGTAGGCCATGGACTCAGTCACTCATAAGGATAAAATCGTGGGCACATAATAAGTTGAAATCATTATTTCTCAACGTACACCAGTATCATAAATAGGGGAAATAACCACAGTTAACAATATTTCCATAGTTGAAAGTTGAGGGATATGGAGCACTGAATCGATTAGGGTTTGACGTGATTTGAGTGGATCGGCCGCCATGGCAAGTCAGGACGGAGGGGAGCCACCGCCCCCTCCCTCCCCCTCTTCGACATTCAACAAATTGATCACAGCCTGTTCGAAGAAGACATCCCAAGGAGAACCTTCGAGCTTTGTAAAGCGTTTGGAGGCCATACCCGAAATCTTCCTGCCTCCAGAACAACCAATGAAAGTAGCAATCTCTCTCTCAGAACGAGGTTTAGTCAGCCAGTTCATGGGGCTTTGGCCTTCCACAAGAACAACCGACAACTGGATTCAGAGGAACTGGAGACCGTTAACAAAGAACAGTGTGACCTGCTACTCCGTCGGCAAAGGCTTCTACATCTTCGAGTTCATTTCCCAGGAGGACCGGAACCTAATCTTCAGAAACGACCCTTACTTCATGGGCGCACAAGGGCTCT
>JASDQU010332156.1:1934-12674 GCA_032191745.1 Picea mariana | reverse complement strand
CCTTGTACAATATCTACTGTAAACATATATTCAGAAAAGAAAAGAAAAGATACAATGGAAAATAAAAACATTACACAGAGATTTTTCCCCTGGAAACCCAAACCGGGAAAACCAACATATATTATATTCATACATTGTGTTACAATGTTTACAATACAAAATACATATAGGAACCAGCAACATCCAAAACCCTAACCCAATGACCTGGATTAGTCCATAACCCTAATTCCTTAACCGGAAATAGAAAACCATCGGCAAAGAAACCATGTGCCAAAAAACCACCTAAATATAATGCGGTCCTGAAAATGCGGTCCCGATGCGAAGAAAAAAAAAATTTGGAGCGCTACCCCCGAACCCCCGCATGGGGGGCTCCACACCCCTGCACGCCCGATGAAGACGCTCAAACACTACTACTCGTGCAAGGAATATAACACATACCCAACAATTTTTTAGTTCTGTGAGATGCTCCAAGATTGTTTAGGTGTGGACTAGGTGACTATATTTTCCATACGCTCCCGAGGCATGGTTTCATAAATTGGACCCCTTAATCCAAATGTTGGTTTGCTTCAAAATGAGAAAAACACTAGTTCTCGACATCAATGAGTAAAGCAACTTCTGACGCATGGCACCTAGGAGTGAGGGGTTCTCTAGCTGAAATCCTATGTCAGGAATCCATCGGAGTTGATGGTTCCTCAATCCAAGTCTAGGTTTTTGTTTTATGTCAAGTTGCAAGTCGCATCCCAAAACATTTTGGGGACTCTTGGCAATTCATCCTCGAGGCATAAAAGCCTAACGGAGCAGCATTTTTGAGCTCCATGAGATTTTACATGCTTGTTTAGGCATGGAATAGGTGACCACATTTTCCATCCACTCTCGAGGCATGGTTTCATAAATTGGACCCCTAAAACCAAATGTTGCATTGCTTCTTACTCAGCAAAGAACTAGTTATCGAAATCGATGAAAAAAAAAACTTCTGAGGGGTTGAAACTGGTAGTGAGGGTTACTCTAGCTAAAATCCTATGCCAAGAATCCAATAGAGATGACAGTTCCTCAATCCGAGTCTCGGTTTTCGTTTTATTCCCAATTGCAAGTCACATCCCAAACCATTTCGGGGATTCTTGGCCAATTCCTACTCATGGCATAAAAAACTAACGTAGCAACATTTTTCAGTTCCGTGAGATGTTGCAAGTCTGTTTAGGCATGGAATAGGTGACCAAATTATCCATCTGCTCCAAAGGAATGGTTTCATAAATTGGCCCCTTAATCCAAATGCTACATTGCTTCAAACTGAGCAAAACACTAGTTCTCTAAATCAATGATTAAAGCAACTTATGAGGCATGGCACCCATGAGTGAGAGGTTCTCTAGATAAAATCCTATCCTAGGAATCCATCAGAGTAGACGGTTCCTCAATCCAAGTCTCGATATTCGTTATATGCCCAGTTGCAAGTCTCATCCCAAACCATTTCGGGGACTCCTGGCCAATTGCTCCTAAGGGCATAAAAACCTAACAGAGCAGCATTTTTGAGTTCTGTGAGATGTTGCAAGATTGTTTAGGCATGGACTAGGTGACTATATTTTTCATCTGATCCCAAGGCACGGTTTCATAAATTGGACCCCTTAATCCAAATGTTGGTTTGCTTCAAACTGAGGAAAACACTAGTTCTCTAAATCAATGAGTAAAACAACTCCTGAGGCATGGCACCCAGGAGTGAGGGGTTCTCTAGCTGAAATCCTATCCCAGGAATCCATCGTAGTTGACAATTCCTCAATCTGAGTCTCAGCTTTCATTTTATGCCTAGTTGCAATTCACATCCCAAACCATTTCGGGGACTCTTGTCAATTCCTCCTCCGGGCATAAAAGCCTAACGAATAAATATTTTTGAGCTCCATGAGATTTTGCATACATTTTTAGGCATGGACTAGGTGACCACATTTTCCATCCGCTCCTGAGGCATGGTTTCATAAATTGGACCCCTAAATCCAAATGTTGCATTGCTTCTTACTAAGAAAAGCACTAGTTATCGAAATCGATGAAGAAAACAACTTCTGAGGGGTTGGAACCAGAAGTGAGGGGTGCTCTAGATAAAATCCTTTGTGAGGAATCGAGCAGAGAGGATGGTTCCTCAATCCGAGTCTCAGTTTTTGTTTTATGCCCAGTTGCAAGTCGCATCCCAAACCATTTCAGGGACTCTTGCCCAATTCCCGCTCAGGGCATAAAATAATAACGAAGAATCATTTTTTAGTTCTGTGAGATGCTACAAACTTGTTTAGGCATGGACTAGGTGACCAAATTATCCATGCACTCCCAAGGCATGGTTTCACAAATTGGACCCTTAATCCAAATGTTGCATTGCCTGAAACTAAGCAAAACACTAGTTCTTGAAATAAATGATTAAAGCTACTTAGGAGGCATGGAAACCTTGAGTGAGGGGTGATATAGATGAAATCCTATCCCATTAATCCATCATAGTCAACGGTTCCTTAATCTGAGTCTCAATATTCGTTATATGCCCAGTTGCAAGTCGCATCCCAAACCATTTCGGGGACTCTTGGCCAATTGCTCCTGAGGGCATAAAAACCTAACGGAGCAACATTTTTGATTTCCATGAGATGTTTCAAGATTGTTTAGGCATGGAATAGGTGACTATATTTTCCATTCACTCCTGAGGAACGGTTTCATAAATTGGACCCCTTAATCTGAATTTTGTTTTGCTTCAAACTAAGAAAAACACTAGTTCTTGAAATCAATGAGTAAAGAAACTACTGAGGCATGGAACCTAGGAGTGAGGGGTTCTCTAGGTGAAATCCTATCCCAAGAATCCATCGTAGTTGACGGTTCCTCAATCCCAGTCTCGGTTTCGTTTATTCCCAGTTGCAACTCGCATCCCAAACCATTTCGGGGACTCTTGGAAATTCATCTTCAGGGCATAAAAGCCTAATAGAGCAGCATTTTTTAGCACCATGAGATTCTACATGCTTTTTTAGGCATGGAATAGGTGACCACATTTTACATCCGCTCTCGAGGCATGGTTTTGTAAATTGGACCCCTAAATCCAAATGTTGCATTGCTTCTTACTGAGAAAAGCACTAGTTATCAAAATCGATGAAAAAAACAACTTCCAAGGGGTTGGAACTGGGAATGAGGGGTGATCTAGCTAAAATCCTAATGCCAATACTCCAACAGAGACGAAAGTTCCTCAATCTGAGTCTCAATTTTCATTTTATTCCCAGTTACAAGTCGCATCCCAAATCATTTCGGGGACTCTTGGTCAATTCCCACTCAGGGCATAAAAGACTAACGGAGCAACATTTTTGAGTTCCATGAGATGTTGCAAGCTTGTTTAGGCATGGAATAGGTGACCAAATTATCCATCTACTCCTAAGTCATGGTTTCATAAATTTCCCCCTTAATCCAAATGTTGAATTGCTTCAAACTGAGCAAAACACTAGTTCTCGTAATCATAGATTAAAGCAACCTATGAGGCATGGCACCCATGAGTGAGGGGTGCTCTAGATGAAATCATATCCCAGGAATCCATTGAAGTCGACAGTTCCTCAATCCGAGTCTCGATATTTGTTATATGCCCAATTGCAAGTCACATCCCAAACCATTTTGGGGACTCTTGGCCAATTGCTCTTGAGGGCATAAAAAACTAATGGAGCATCATTTTTGAGTTCTATGAAATGGTACAAGATTGTTTAGGTGTGGACTAGGTGACTATAGTTTCCATCCTCTCCCGAGGTACTGTTTCATAAATTGTACCCCTTAATCCAAATGTTGGTTTGCTTCAAACTAAGAAAAACACTAATTCTCAAAATCAATGAGTAAAGAAACTTCCAAGGCATGGCACCCAGAGTGAGGGGTGCTCTAGCTGAAATCCTATCCCAGGAATCCATCGGAGTCGACGGTTCCTCAATCCAAGTCTCATTTTTTGTTGTATGCCCAGTTGCAAGTCGCATACCAAACCATTCTGGGGACTCTTGGCAATTTCTCCTCCGGCCATAAAAGCCTAATAAAGAAGAATTTTTGAGCTCCATGAGATTTTGCATGCTTGTTTGGGCATGGACTAGGTGACCACATTGTGCATCCACTCCCAAGGCATGGTTTCGTAAATTGGACCCCTAAATCCAAATCTTGCATTGCTTCTTACTCAGCAAAGCACTATTTATCGAAATCGAGGAAAAAAAAACTTTTGAGGGGTTGGAACTAAGAGTGATGGGTGCTCTAGCTAAAATCCTATGCCAAGAATATAACAGAGATGATGGTTCCTCAATCTGAGTCTTGTTTTTCATTTTATGCCCAGTTTCAAGTCGCATCCCAAACCATTTCAAGGACTCTTGGCCAATTCCCGCTCAGGGCATAAAAGACTAACAAAGAAACATTTTTGAGTTCTGTGAGATGATGCAAGATTGTTTAGGCATGGAATAGGTAACCAAATTATCCATCCTCTCCCGATGCATGATTTTGTAAATTGGCCCCTTAATCCAAATGTTGCATTTCTTCAAACTGAGCAAAATACTAGTTCTCGAAATCAATGATTAAAGCAACTTCTGAGGCATGGCACCTGTGAGTGAGGGGTGCTCTAGATGAAATCCTATCCCAATAATTAATTGTAATCGATGATTCCTTAATCTGATTCTCGATATTCGTTATATGCACAGTTGCAAGTCGCATCTAAAACCATTTCGGGGACTCTTGGCCAATTTCTCCTGAGGGCATAAAAACCTAACAAAGCAACATTTTTGAGTTTTGTTAGATGTTGCAAGATTGTTTAGGCATGTAATAGGTGACTATATTTTCCATCTGCTCATGAGGCACAGTTTCATAAATTCGACCCCTTAATCCAAATGTTGGTTTGCTTCAAACTAAGCAAAACACTAGTTCTCGAAATCAATGAGTAAAGCAATTTTTGAGGCAAGGCACCTGGGAGTGAGGGGTGCTCTAGGTGAAATCCTATCCCAGGAATCCATCGGAGTCGACGGTTTCTCAATCCGAGTCTCGGTTTTATTTTTATGCCCAGTTGCAAGTCACATCCCAAACCATTTTGAGGACTCTTTGAAATTAATCCTCGGGGCATAAAAGACTAACGAAGCATCACTTTTGAGCTCCATGAGATTTTGCATGCTTTTTTAGGCATGGAATAGGTGACTACATTTTCCATCAAATATCGAGGCATGGTTTCATAAATTGGACCCCTAAATCCAAATGTTGCATTGCTTCTTACTAAGCAAAGCACTAGTTATCAAAATCGATGAAAAAAACAACTTCTGACGGGTTGGAACTAGGAGTGAGGGGTGATATAGCTAAAATCCTATGCCAGGAATCCAACAGAGACGACGGTTCCTCAATTTGAGTCTCGGTTTTTGTTTTATTCCCAATTTCAAGTCACATCCCAAACTATTTCAGGGACTCTTGGCCAATTCCCGCTCAAGGCATAAAAGACTAACGGAGCAACATTTTTTAGTTTCGTCAGATGTTGCAAGATTGTTTAGGAATGGAATAGGTGACCAAATTATCCATCCACTCTCAAGGCATGGTTTCATAAATCTGACCCCTTAATCCAAATGTTCCATTGCTTCAAACTGAGCAAAACACTAGTTGTCAAAATCAATGATTAAAGCAACTTCTGAGGCATGGCACCCGGGAGTGAGGGGTGGTCTAGCTGAAATACTATCCCAGTAATCCATTGGAGTTGACGGTTCCTCAATCCAAGTCTCAATATTCATTTTATTCCCAATTGCAAGTCGCATCCCAAACCATTTTGGGGACTCTTGGCCAATTTCTCATGAGGGTATAAAAACTAACTAAATTCTACATGTCTTTGTCATCTAACTATTATATATTACTACCTTGAAAAAAGACTGCACCAATTTCAAATGCACATTGAGTTTAACAACCACTACTTCCTACATAAAAATGTTGGTTGCACTATTGTTAACCATCGCCATAACTAACTTATTCTTCAACTTGGATTGAACAAAACTAATATTTGTATAGTTCTTCAACTTGGATTGAACAAAACTAATATTTGTATAGTTCTACTCTTGTCTTGAACAAAACTAATATTTGTATAGTTCTAATCTTGGCTTGCCTTAGACATATTACCAACTAAAGCATCGAAGATTTGCAACACACCAACTGATGGTTGGATTTCTTACTCCATAGTATTGACCCTCATCTTTAATGGACATTTCTTATAATAATTCTAATTTGCACAAATCCAACAAACAACAACCTTACTACTATTTTTTTCTTAGATCCATATGATAAATTTATCATGCCCTTAGTGTTATCACATTAATATGTCCTTAATATGTCCAAAATCAAGAGGCATATCACATTAAATTAGGTGTTTGACCACTGATATTGGTAGTTTCACCCTAGTCTAATTGTGCATCCAAAACTAAAGATATAAAAATTTTATTTAGAACTTTGAATATAGAAAAAAATGTTCATAAATTAGAACTAGGATGATGATGGACTACTAACTAACAACACGTGCACATGCAACTGAAGGTACAACCAAACAAGTACCTGTCAAATATTTCTTCATCGAGTGAGGAAATATTAGGACAAATAGAGGGAAATGCGACTGCATCTAGTAGTAGATATGATAAGCAAACAAGGACTAGAGGTGAAAAGGTCAGAATAAAATTTTGTAGATGAATGAAATTTTTTCTTGCCGAAGGAGGATCATGCTCTTATGATGATGAGAGCATAGGATACATAGAGGTTCCACTCAGGTATAAGCATCTAGTGAAACAATGGGTACCTAAGGAACTACCTCCTATAGATGTTGTCTTCGTTGTCAAGAATAGGACATATCGCATTGCACCATCCTCCCTGCATGGCTTGGGGCTATGGGGCTATTTTCCATGGATGGAATAATTGTAAAATACAATACAGTAACCGAATTAATGGACTATGTCAGACCATGTTACAATTATAACGATTGGATGTGTATGGTCCGGTACATGCGAAGTATGCAAAGATATGCACTCGCTGCAAATTATGTACAACTAATAAACAAGGATAAAAATAAGGGAGTGATTATCTATATTGATGGAAGGCCTAAAGCTTCTGACAATATTTCAAGGTTTATAAACAACACACGACCTGAGACAACAAACAAACAACCGAATTGCATATATGAGGGACGTGAAGAGAATCGAGTAGTCATGTGCGCAATAAAAAAGATAGCTCCCGGGGAAGAGTTAATAGTGGATTACCATTTGAATCGAATAGAAACATTGATTAATAGTGTGCAGGTTCTTATGCAACACTTCTTTAAGAAACCTCTAATTATTGCATTATATTTTTTTATTATCTTTAACATTGTTGTAAATATTATCTTTAACATTGTTTTTTTGTTATCATTAACATTTTTTTGAATATTTGGGGGTTCTAATTATATTATAATGTGGCAGGATGATCGTGGAAAAGGGCCAGCCACATAACATGTAAATGATTATCAATTTCCACTTTCATTTTACGTTATTTTTATTATTCGCTTATATAATTTTATTGAAATAACATTGTTTTTGTTGAAATTATATGTAGTACGCAGGCCATGTTGATCATGATTCTACCGATGAGGAGGGGTTTTATTCACCCATTGAACCAATGGTCTTAATAAAACAAAAGATCATTAAAGCGAACAAGGAACTTGCTAGCTTCTTAGATTGTCCAAATCAAACTCCCGACATCAAAGCAAAGACCAAGCTCCTTATGTCACAACTTAACACATATAAGGTAATAACCATAATTTAAAGTTTTTTTTTTTTTAATGTACTCATATGTTCAATTATGATACTTTGTTCTTTAACTTTTACATTATCTCACGAAAAAAAAAAAAAATTATAAAGATATTTTTGGAGCCTGTTCAGCCTAGTGTTGGTAGTAGTGGTGCTACAGAGTCCTGATGTGGGCAATCATACAGCTCCTACAGTACTATTTACTTCTCCATATTCCACACCTAATTTAGATAGGATCCATGACATGTACTATTAGACATCCACACCTCGATCAGAGTCTAGAGATGGTGGAAGAGATGAGGCTCATGGTGATGTGGTTGACATGGTTGCATTTCCTGGAGCTAGATGTGTGACAAGCATGGGGACCCTTCTATTGCACCTCTTTTGTCACCTAAATGAGAAAAATAAGGGTGATTACAAGCCCAGTTAGGTTAGCTAGGAAGGACAACAATAGAAAAAAGAGTTAGAAGTGTAAAGCATAAAAGATAAGAAAAGAATTAAACTAAGAAGGATCAAAACATTTAAACTATAGTGCATAAGGACATTAGAACAAGAAACAAACAAGATTGATGCCACCAAT
This sequence comes from Picea mariana, assembly GCA_032191745.1. Lineage (NCBI taxonomy): Eukaryota > Viridiplantae > Streptophyta > Pinopsida > Pinales > Pinaceae > Picea > Picea mariana. Next base: position 4,337 of record JASDQU010332156.1, on the reverse strand, counting down.
GGAAAGGACTATATTAGTGGAAAGAAAACACCAAAGAGAAAGGGAGACTTTGGGTCCCCTCTTCCTCCAAGGGAGGGATCTTGGACCCCCAAATATTGAGCTCTTCTTACAAATGAGGAACTAAAATGAAATGGTTAAGAAAATCCAAAGCACATCCAATCTAGAGGTGATATGAATGGCTAACTGAAATGGTGCTAGCATGCTCTTGATGAAGAAAGAGGATCCTCCAAGAGAATATCAACAGCATAACAATACAAATGAATTCCTTGAAAATATAGTGCACCCATGGCTTCCTTTTATAGCATAACTTTGAGGCATTATTCAACCAACTTTTAGTGTGAATAAGGGGCCATTTAGGGCACCCTTAGGTCTTTGACCAGCCACCCAGCTAGATTCACCCAAGATTTGGATGTCAAATCAACTTAGAAGATGAACCAAAAGTGGGTGGGAGGCTGACCAATATCATAAATGCATCATTTTGAGGGATGCGGGGTTTTTTGCATCCATAGTCCCGCATCGTGTGCATGTGCGCTTTTTCTGCATTTCTGAATGGCGCATGTGCGCGCACTCCCTGTGTAGTCTTAGTGCATGTTGATTTTATTGTTGATTGTATAGTTTTGGGCCTTTTGAAAATGTATTTTTGGTCCATGGGTGAACTAATAGCTGTTTGGAGATGCTGGATTCCTGTAACCATTTGCGGATGAAATTTCAGTGATAACATATGCCCCCTGATGTGTGAGGTTAGGAGCATACGTATAGCCAAAATACATCAATGTTTCTTCTACTGATAGTAAGTGTGTAAGAAAGAACATTGTGAGGATTATCAAGAGTGATCCATTGGAAAGAGAGGGGAACTTGTAGGACCCAAGCTTTTCCTAGGGTGTGGAAAATAAAATTGTGTACAAACGAGTCGGGCATGCCCCATGCTCGTATTATGTAACTCAAAATACATTGACTGAATCTGTTGTGGACATATATCATTGTAGCACCCTCCGGGGTGGTTTGATAATAACAGAGGACAATTCTAATGGTGAACAAGCTCTGAGAAAAAGTAAGGACACCAGTGGGAAGTGTCGATAAATGTGCAGACATGGATAGTCTATGCAATTTCAGAGGTCTTCCGCTAAGCTAAAACAACTGTAATAGTCACAAAGTAAGACCCACTGTAACATGATATAGTGTTGAATTCAAATGTTAAGGGGGTCAATGACAGCAGAGAAAAATGGTGGTTTTCCCTGTGCTATCTGAGACTCCTCATTGTAAAGGTAATGAGAGTCAATATACTATCACCCTTTTGGAAACCGTGTTGATGTCGACAAAAAGAGAGACGTGACTTCATGAAGCGAGGGGGCCTCATGGAATCCACTCAGATAAAATCAGGAATTGATGAGTAAAATGGACGAAGTCTAGGAGTAGTGAGACTCAATACTGTCGTTGGTTGGGGAGAGATGTAAAGTGGTAGCAACCGTGAAACTAAATCTAGTGTCAGGGGAACAACTAGATGAGGGTAAATTGTGCCAGAGGCATGAAAAAATGGATAAACATAGAAATCAAAAGGTGTATGGGTTGTAGGATACTCGAGGTTTATGGATAATGTCATTAATGTCAGGAAGTGAAAAATTCCCCAACCAAGGGTGACAAGGGTTGCTTTGTCGGGGAAAGGAAGGTCGTGAAAGGAAACAACAAAAAGCTATGAAAATGTAGAAAAAGGGTTTGTACAATAACCAAAAGAATAAAAAATAAGTTGGGATAACTGTGCAGATACAGAAATAGGTGCCCCGATGTAATATGGCTTGGCCTGATGAGGGTGTAAGTTTCTCTAAAAATAAGTGGAGGGTGGGGGTCCCATAGGCGGGTTTCTGTATTAAGAAAATGTATGGAATACAATCTGCAGATGGGAAAACTGACGGTGGGTGCAATGGATGATTAATGATACTACGGAGGTGTAGTCAAAACTAAAACCATGATGAAGTAGTCTGGAAATCCATTGGGTAGGCTAGAAAAATGAGGAGAAGAGGTATGTGGCTAGTTCTTGACGATGCATAAGACTATCAAGACTCCCATCCCCAAAGGGTGAAAACAACATGAGTGTCAAAGTGCCAAGGGGACTATGAATGGGAAAACTCATGTGGGGGAGAGTGCTACTGGGTGACAATACCGAAATGCAGTGGAGGTGACAGTACTGCAGAGCTAGATATAGGGATCCTAGAGGCAAAGATCGGAGGGTGTGACTGGGAGATGCATTTTGATATTCAGAGGGAATGACTACATGCCAGTGTTGATAAGATACCTAGAAGGATATCGCTGATGTGTAATGATCAAGTACCTACACACATGAAAATCGAATACCCAACGTGAATAATATCTGAAGAAAAAGATCATATAACAGTTATTCAATAATAT
>JASDQU010332155.1:0-12857 GCA_032191745.1 Picea mariana | reverse complement strand
CCTCTGCATCTGATAAATCTCTCCCCCTTTGTCATCAATGGCAAAGGTATCTTTCCATCTGGGGCTGCTCCCCCTGACAGACTGTTCTCTTATGGTGCTTCATCATAAGAGGATAGTCATCATCATGGTTTTAGTTGCATAAACAACAAAACCTCCCTTTTTTTCCCATTCTTTTTTTTGTAAATAAAAAGAAGGACCTTATATTAAATCATGAGTATACAGTTGTGTGACGCTTGGTAGCCACCTGTTCCTCCACATGAGGGAAACCAGAACATGTGGCTCCAAGCGTTGATGTGTCTATCATGGCTGACAAAAAATTTACAAAATTGTGCAGAGGACTGATAGTTTCTATCGGAACCCTGTTGCATCTAACTAGCCTAGGGATGGCTTCATTCAGAGCTGCCATAACTAAGAGATTACACAACCGTAAAAAAGAGTGAAGACTACCTTATCACTATCCATTTTAAGTCTGTAATTAAAAAAAACAATGGAACCCGGGGTGAGCCGCGTCAAGCCATTGTCAAACCTGCATATCTATGAGAGGTGTATGCTGAGGTGAATCTATGCTTGCAATTTGGGCAGCAGGCTTGTGTTGGGGCTTCTATGAATGCCTCAAATAACAAGTCCAGTTGTTGATTGATGATCCCTTGTCCATGCACCTGTGTGTCCTATCGTTGTCGGATGTTGAAGAGGAGCTAAATATGCTCCTCTTCCAGATGATAGGCAGAGTGAGAGCTCTCCTCTCCTTTCTCCATGCCTGTGTTGTCTGTTGCAGTTGATTCCTTCCCTGCATCTATCAGTTGCCATCTTGGGGGGATTTCCTCCTCCACGATACAGCTTCTGTCCATGGATGATTTTAGGGGATAAATTTCGCTCATGGGATAATTTTCCATGGTTTTTCAAAAAATGAGATTCGTTATTTTAAAAATGATTCACCCAAATTCTAGAGGATAAAATCATTTTACCTTAAAAATCGCCAAAAATTTATAAAAAATATATAAAATCCTTAGAAATTTGAATATTTTTACAAAAATATCGCCAAACATTTATAGTTGGCATATGAAGGATTAGTAATATTTGCCAAGGTTTCTACATTTTAAAATAAATTTCCATCCTTAAAATAATGCCTGCTTTCGTCCTTGTAGTAAGGCTCTCTTGGCTTGAGAAATGGGGGGGAAAGAAGGATGGTGGAAATGTGGAGGCGCACCTCCGAAGTTGGCACTATCACGTTCATCGAGCTCTGACCTGGATGCAAAACAGGAGGTGGTACCTCCTCTTTGACGGTGTTGAGGCCGAGATGCGGGGGCGCAACTTGAAAATTTAGAGACGACGATGGAGAATGCGTCGGGGATGACGGGGTATCCATTTTTGGAGTGCGCGGGGAAATTTGAGTTTGAGATGAGGGGGATGAGGTCTCCATTTTTGGAGCATGCAGGGTCGTCTGAGTGCTCCTGGTATGGCTATGAGGGTAGCTGAAATGAGCAAGTAAAGCTCACTGAGAGGTTGTAAGTCTGGTGGCTCGGGTGAGGGAATTCATTTTTCTAGTGAGCTGCCTAGGCTTTCCCTACTCTCGGGGAATGGTAGGAGGAACCAGGGGGTAGAGGGGATGAGACGGGGTGGTGGGGGAGTTGTAATGGCAGAAAGAGGCCAGGAGGACGCACAAAGTGAAAGCTATGAATCTAGGAGGGTCGAGGAGCTTTGTGCAATGATCAGAACTGGTATAAAACAAAAAAAAATGTGCGCTAGGGTTTCCTTTAACGTTGCGAAGAGCCATAGAAGCCTCTCCCATCACCATTGAAGGCCGACGAGACTGCTGTGAGCGACTAGTATTGGTGGCCTAGCTCGATCACTCATCCAAGAGCTCCACCAGGCGCACTAAATTAACTCTCATCATGGTGTGTGCCATGGGGAGTTTATATGTCAGGGACGGTGGCTTGGGATAATAATGCCCCCCACCATCTATCCCTGCCATCTGTCCCCCTCTTTTTGCCAAGTGGCACCCCATCCGAGTGCCCTTTTTGTCCCTTTCAATACCTCTCTTTTTTTTAAATAGGCTACAAATTCCATCACTAATGAAACCACACACATATAGATAGAACTATGAAAATTCCAAATATATAAAATTTTAAATAATATATCATAATTTTAACACCTTACACACTTTTTTTATCTACAATAAAAAAAAAATGTTTAATTGTGTTAAGGTACTCAAACCCTACACTAATGCTTGATCTCCTAATTTCAAGGCTATGTTAACTTTATATATCTATATCTGTAATCTTTTTACTATCAACATTTATCGTCTTACTTCCCTTTTTAATCTACAATTCAAAAAAAATATTATTTAATGATGTTAAAGTCCTCAAACTCTACACTCATGTTTGGGCTCTCTCTCTACCATTAGTATTTTTGAAAACTAATAGAATAAAAGAACAAATTATTCTATACAATTGCTTTTAAGGAAATTCCATTATTTAAGTATTTGTACTAATGTAAACATATGCATTACATTTTGATTATATGTTATAGAAGGTGACATATTATTGTCACAAAAAATGGAATTTCACATAATCATGCAAAAGTTCCATAAATAAAAGTTATATATATTCTTCTTACACCCTATTCAAATTAGTTTTCAAAGTGCTCAAAATAATACTATAACAAAAACTAACTTATCGTTAGGTTGTATTCATCCTTTAGTGAAAATAAGGTTAATTTGACTGGTAAAGTCTACGAAGCTATACATACCCTACCCCCCTCTGGATTTGAACCTGTGACCTCATAAGAGAAAACACATGTTCTTAACCATTAGGCCCACTCAGGCTATATATATGTGTGTGTGTGTGTGTGTGTGTGTGTGTGTGTGTGTGAGAGAGAGAGAGAGAGAGATTTATGGAAAAAAAAAATCAAAATAAAATTTAGATTTTGACATAATTATTGAAGTACATAAAATAATATTAATATTACTTATCATATATTTTATGATAAATAATATTATTATAATATGATTTAGTATATGATTATATTAATATTAATTGTTATGTATTACTATAAAAATATTAATTTATATTATTATAAAGTTGTTTAAATTTTAGGATTACATAACATTAATATTTACTAATGATAAGCTTGTATGGGTGTAGATTGATTGGCAAGTGTCGTGTAAATGGAAGGAAATATGTAAAAAAAGGTATCAAGTTCGATTCTCGCCCTGACTCTCCCCAAAGATTATAAAACACCCATGAAAGATTATATTAAACTATTAATATTTTTATTGTTTATCATATAATATAATATATTGTAATATAACAAATATATGATCACATTAATATTAATTAGTATATATTTTATAAAAACATTTAATTTATATTATTATTTTATAACTAATTAAATTATATAATTACATAATATTTTTATTTAATGATAAGTTACATTAATATTAATTAGTATATATTTTATAAAAACATTTAATTTATATTATTATTTTATAACTAATTAAATTATATAATTATATAATATTTTTATTTAATGATAATAACACAATATACGTTGGTGAGAACATCACGTGAACCATTAACAAAAATATGTCTAAATTTGAAATAATGAGAAAATATAAATTAATTATCACCTATAATATTTAGAAGCATATTTTCTTATTGATGTGATTAACTTTAATTGCATTGAGAATCATTAAATTAGATAAAATATGATCTGGAAAATAAGGGGAATAATAACATGATGGGTGGAGTATTTAAAATAAAGTTTATAAAATTTATTTTCTTATAATTTTAAGTTAATAAATTAATTAAAAATAATGTAAGATGTTGGTTTAGTTGGATAGTGCATAAAACTATTAACAAAAATATATTTAAATTTAAAATAATGAGAAAATATAAATTAATTATCACTTATAATATTTAGAAGTATATTTTCTTATTCATGTGATTAATTTTAATTGTATCATCATTAAATTAGATAAAATAGAGTCTCAAAAATAAGGGGAATAATGACATGATGAGTGAATTATTTAAAAATAAAGTTTATAAAAATTATTTTATTATAATTTTAAGTTAATAAATTAATTAAAATTAAAGTAAGATGTTAGTTTAGTTGGTTAGTGCATTGCTATTAAAATTTTGGTTTAACTTTTAAAGTGATAAGAACATATTGCATAAATAATTTGAAGGACTTGAAAGGTTTTTTTTTTTTGTTAGCGAGTTTAAGAACCTGTATTGCTTAAGGGGGGTTATGATACAAAAAAGGGGAACTCTGTGGTTTTCCAAAAAGGAAACCATGCTAGAGGTTCCTGAGTTGCATTTTCTGAAATAGGCAAGGGGTAGGACTCGACTGCCACCATGAGAAACCAACCCAGTCCTACCAAATCCAGTTTTTGACAGTATAAGCACAACAAACATGAAAAGGATAACTAAAATAACAATAATAGAAGCTGAGATTAACTCAGGACTGACCTAACTGACTTGACAATAGACTGACCAGACACTAGTCTAGGATGATGATATGTTTCTTTCCTTCATCCGCCTATCCCTTGTTCTCCTCCTTTTGGGGGGACCGTGGGAGTCTTTCTGATATTTGTTGGCGCTCCTTTCCTGTCATCTAGCGTGATGTCCATGTGATGGAAGTAGCACAGGTAGAGGTGGAATGAGCAGTCAACTGTTCCATCTTGGCTTTCTAGTTCGTCTCGACCTCAGTTAGCAGTTTCATAATGGTTTCCAGACTACTAAGGCACCTCAAGACTTCATTCAACAGTTTCATTTGTTCCTTATTGTTCTCCCATTTGGCGTCCTCCCTCTCGAAGCTCACTTTTCCAATCAACATCTTTGTTTTCCATGCCATCTCTATCGTTTTGTGATAGAGGGTTTCCTTGGGCTGTGTGTCTTCTGGGCTAGTTACCCAGTTCGCTTCCTGAGCCAGAGCATCCCATGTTTTTCCCTTGCGTTTTTCGTTGATTGCCTTCTCCAGTCGGGTGATGGTTTCCTTTCCTTTTGGTGCCACCAAAGTATGAAAGGTGCCCTCCACGTCTTTTGCTGCCTGCTCCATCCTTGAAACTCGTCAAGGATTTTTTGGAGTTCCCTTCCCCTGGGGGTTTCTTTTGTTGTTCGTTCGCTTCATATGCACCATCCTGTTTGGCCTATGGTTGCTCCTTTGCTGCGTTCTCAACCTGTCCCTGTCTACCGGGGGGTTCCTCCTTTCCCTGCCTTGTGTCTTTTGGTATCCTCTGCAATTTTTCTCTTATGTTTTCCTTTCTTCCTGTTGTTTATTCTCTTATTGAACTTTCCCAGTTTCGGATTCGTCATTCCAATCATGGTCTACCTATAGAGGTGAAACTTCCCATCCTTTTTCCCCATCATGGTACATATGATCATGATGAATCGACCGTTATTCTTGTACTGGCCCTTGCCCCTGCTCACTTGATATCTTACTAGACAATTCCCCGTACCTGGTCCTTGGCGTGGTGGATCGATATTGGTCTGTGTCAATCCCTCTTGCCTTACGTCATTAGCTACCTACTATTTTTCGTCGATACTTTCCCACGGGCTTTCCTCGCAAGTCTTAATGTTGACACGAACTTGTTTTCGTACCCTCGCCTATTGTATAATTTGATCTGGCATTGTGATTTGTAGTCGAGTGTTGGGTAGTCATATCCTTCATGGGTCCTTTGAGCCTTTCATTGGGCCTTTCGCTACCCTCCTCGATGTGACCTTCCTTGCTTAAGTTGTTGTCCTGGTCTTTTGTCGCTAGTTGGGTGCAGTCCATTCTAAATTGTCCATGCAGGATGTTGATTTAGGTAGTATCTAGTTCTGGTCCTTCCTTGCTAACCCCCTTTCGTACCCTCGCCTATTGTATAATTTGATCTGGCATTGTGATTTGTAGTCGAGTGTTGGGTAGTCATATCCTTCATGGGTCCTTTGAGCCTTTCATTGGGCCTTTCGCTACCCTCCTCGATGTGACCTTCCTTGCTTAAGTTGTTGTCCTGGTCTTTTGTCGCTAGTTGGGTGCAGTCCATTCTAAATTGTCCATGCAGGATGTTGATTTAGGTAGTATCTAGTTCTGGTCCTTCCTTGCTAACCCCCTCGTTGGAAATTATGTCCACTGGGCCATTTTCTGACCTACGTACCCAACGCAACTCCATGGTGTTAATCGTTTGCAGATGCTCCTGGATTTTTTGTAGGGAGTGTGCCAAGTGCCAATGTTTCTGAACCTTGCCCACGCTAGTTTCATTTTGGAGTCTCTTCATTGTGTTGATGACCAGGGTGGAGTAACCTTCCATGATAGTGTTGGTCATCCTTTCTCAGCTTAGAATTTTGAGACCGAGCTCTATGGCTCCAAATTTCACGGCGTTGTTGGTTGAGTTTCCCAAGCTCCCAACGTACAACTGGATTATGTTACCCCCACTATCTCTAATCACCCTTCCCATTCCTATCATTCATGGGTTTCCTTTTTCCACCCTGTCAAAATTTAACTTAAGGAACCCTGCTGGTGGAGGTGTCTAGTTGCGCTCTCCTAATTGGAGTTGCAGTGGCCTCCCTACCTGTGTGTTGTTGCACCCGTCTTTTAGGTGAAAGTTTTCCAGGATTCGAGAGTCTTGGTCTTTGACTTTCTCTCTTTCAGTCTGGCAGTTGCAGCTCTGCACCATTTCTCAGATTTGTGAGATTATTGCTTCCTTGAGTTTCCCTTCCAGGACGCTTTCATTCCTGAATATGCGTCTATTCCTTTCTTTCCATATTGACCATATGATCATCCCTCGTATGAGGTTCCAGAAGAGATTTACCATTTCATTTTTGCTATAACTCTCATTCTAGTTATTGATTGTTGCGTTGATGTTACCTTGGGTCCTATTGGATTGGAGGAAGATGTCTGTCGCCCAGTCCCATATCTCTGTTGTGTAATTTCATTCGTCAAGGAGGTGATTCATTGTTTCTTCTTTCACTTGCAGAGGTGGCATCATGATGGGCCTATGAAACCTCTTTTCCTTAGGTTTTCCTAGGTTAGGATTCGGTTGTGGAGTACTAGCCATTTGAACATTTTGATTTTTGGCCATTGGGGGCTGCCCCAAATCTTTCCCCACTATTGCGTGAGGTCTTCTTGGTCTTAGTCCGTGATGTAATCCGGGATTCTTCCAAGTTTAATTCCCCTCCATTTTTCCCGCCCCATATTAGTTTCTCATCTTCTACTGAGATGACTATTTTCCTTTTCCCCATTTCCTCTTCCACCTTTTTCGTTATTGTTGCGATCCGATCTTTGTTTTGTGGATTGAGTTTGTCCCAGATACTCCATCTGTCATGGTCATTTTCTTGTTTCTAGTAGTGATGGATGTTGTTTTTTCCTTTCACAATCATCTCATGTTGGAGTTTCTCCCTATCTGGATTTTCCATTCTGGGATCCTATTGCCACGCATCCTCCCAGAATATGGTTGTTTTACCATTACTCATTTCCCAGAAGCTATGTTTTTGGATCCAGGTTTTGTTGCACTAGGCTAGATTCCAGATAGTTGATCCATCTCTTGTGCTCATAAAACAAATTTGATCCTGGTCATTGATGTCTGGGGCATACTTTGCCTTCCAGAGGGGTGCCCACAGTGTTGAATTTTCTTTGACCCATCTCCACCAGATTGTTTCCTCATAGGCTTCGTTGGTTACTTGTTGGTCTTGTAACCCCAGGTCGCCTTTGCATTTTGGTTTGAAAACCTTATCCCAGGCCACAAAGGTCCATTTGTTCTTTCTTTCTTCTCCTAACCATAGGAATTCCATTTGGATTTATCTCATTTTTTGGAGTATTCCTTTGGGAGTGGGAAACACTAACATCATATAGGTCAGAATTGCTTGCAGAATCTCTTTGGTCAAGACAAGTCTCCCTACAAGGTTGAGGGATCTGTAAGTCCAGTTTTTCACCCTATCCTGTAGCTTGTTGATCACTCCTTCCCATCTTTCCATTTTTCATGCTTTTTCCATCAGGGGAATTCCCAATTATTTCATTGGGATATTTTTGCATTAAAACCCCAAAATATTTTCCAGGTTCCTTTGAATTGTCAGGTTGGTATTGAAGAAATATATCATGGATTTGGAGTGATTGATCTCCACTCCCGAGGCTTCCCCAAACTCTTATAATATTATTTTATATTCTTTCGCTTCCTTGACCGTGGGTGTGCCATGGAGTAAGGTGTCATCAACGAGTTGTTGATGCATGGAGGTAGGGAAGTTTTCAAAAGGTTTGATGCATGTTATTTCTCTTGCTGCAGTTGCACTTTTTATGCGTGTACCAAGTCCTTCGATCATCAGAATGGATAGGAAAGGTGATGGCGGGTATCCTTATTTGATGCCTCTTGAAGGCCGAAAGGGTTTGCCTAGAGCTCAATTGATTAAAAGCAAGTGATTTTTTCATTGAAACTAGGCTAACAATCCAGTTGATCCAGTGTTGCGCAAAGCCAAAATCTTCGAGAGTATTGACCATATAGTGCCAATTAATTTTGTCATAATCATTTGCTAGGTCAAGTTGTATTATCATCCCCCCTCTCCTCTGGGTTTTCAATGTGTGTATCAGTTAATGGGCATGGATGATGTTGTCCAAAATTTGTCGCCCTTCTACAAAACCCACATGTTCCTGGGAAATCAATGAGGGTAGGAGAGGCTTTAGTATGTTAGCTATGACTTTGGAGATTATATTGTAAACCACATTACATAATTTTATGGGTTTGTAGCGGTTAGGGGTTTTGGCTTCATTTTATTTGGGGATTAGAGTAATCATTGTGGCATTTAGTGCTTTCAAAATGGAGATCGAGCGTCTCAAGTCTTCCACCACCACATAAACGTCATGTTTGACCAATTACCATCAGGCTTTGAATAATTCCACTGTGAAACCATTTGGACCTGGGACCATTCCATTGGGCATGTCCTGGACCACTTGGTCAATTTCCTCCTTAGCGATGGGTTTGTTTAGGTTGATATTTTGTTCCTTGGTAACTAGCCTAGGGATGTGTTGAGTTATCCTTTGTTGTATGGCCTCCATTCGATCTTGGTTGGGTTCCTAGGATATCCCATGGAAGTGGTTTACTGATATATTTTTGATCTCCTTGTGGGACTCTCTCTCGATCCCATCCTGATCCTGAATTTTTAGGATTTTGTTGTGGGTTCTTCTAGCAATGGTGGTTCTATGAAAAAACCTTGTATTCCGCTCTCCATCCTTTAGCCACCTGATTCTATACTTTTGGCGCCATAGAGTCTCTTCCTGTTGGCATATTGATTCGTATTCCTCGGTCAATTAGATCTCTTCATTTTTTCGATCCTCTGTATAACCCATGTCTATTCATATTTCCTGGAGGTTCCTCATTTTGTCTTCAATAATTCTTTTTTCTTGGTTTATGCTTCCAAAGATTTTCTTGTTCCAATCCTTGAGTTTTTGTTTGATGTACCTGATTTTATTATAAAGGTTGAACATCCTTGTCCCTTGTTCAAGTTATGGCTCCTGTCACCATTGGCTGATGTTCTCCTTGAAGGTGGGTTGTTCAATCCGAAATTTCTTGAATCTAAAAGGTTTGTTTTTCGGTGTGGTTTGGAATTTTTCTTCTAGTTGGATTGGCCAATGGTCTAAACCCCCCCAAGGAAGGATGTTTCATTCTAAAGTTAAACCTTGTAGGATGATGGATTCCAACACCAGAAATCTGTCTAGCCTCATCACTAAATGATGTTGATTTATCTGTTTGTTTTTCCATGTAAACTAGCCATTACTGGTTTTGATGTCCACGATCTCCACTATGTCAATGCAAGCTAAAAAATCTTCTACATATCTATCCAATCTCCTGCTGCCTCATTTTTTCTCTGCAAGTTTTGTGATGATGTTGAAGTCCCCGACCAGGATCCAGTGGAGGTTGTTGCAATGGGATTTTAGGTTTTTTAGGTCTAGGAGCATTCTTCTCTTTTCTTCCAACATCTGGGGACCATAAATATTAGTGCATAGAATCACCTTTGTGTTACCTATGATTTGCATGTTAACTGAAAGTGTATCTGGTGGCTTCGACTGCTATTCGATTCATCACTTGTGGGTTCCACAAAGTGAGAATACCACCTGTCATTTGTTTTCCTTCAATAGCCAATGCCTTGTACTTGCACCATTGTTTTTTGATGATTTTTTCCATTCTATCTACAGTACACTTTGTCTCTTGGATGAAACAAAGGTCTGGTTATTCCTTCCTCGATTTGTTTTTAAGGATTCTTTGTTTTCGTGGGATGTTTAGGCCTCTAATATTCCATGTTATAATCTTCATTTAAACATGTGGGGGGGAAGTTGGGAAAGAGCTTCTTGATCTTTCCTACATCGATTAGCAGAGCTCCTAGTTTCTGTAGGGCTACGTTGTTTGATTTCGTACCTTTCTTCCTTCGCATCTTCTTGGGAGAGATTTGGGGTTGTCCCTCGCCTACTTTGATTCCTAGGTGTCCTATCTCCCCATGCGTGCACTTGAGCCGCCTGGATTTTTCTTCCTCCCTTAGGAGGAATATGTATCGGATACGGTCTAGTTTCTTTGTTGGTACATTGTCTACACCCTGCCTATTCCATTTCTCCAGTATGTTTGGGAGATATATTCCTTCCCTTTCCACAATATCTCTAAGGTCAGGATATTTCGTGCCTACCTCGCTTGGTGTCATTTCCACATATTCGTCTGCCTCCTGCATGGGTGTGTTGGCATCTCTAGTTTCTCCACTCATAGGAGTTGCGCTACCCCCCTAATCCATCTTATTGCTTGGATTGTTTATATTTTCATTTGTGGCTTGGTCCTTAGCTTCTTTAGATTTTTCCTTTTCCTTTCCTCCTTCTTCCCCTTTGTAGGTTCTTCCACGCCCTTCCATTCTAGTCCTAGCTTCTGGATTGCTTCCCTTTGGGGTTTTACTTGGTTTCTTGTTTTCTCTGTTTCTGTAGTTCATCTTGATAAATCCATCCTCATCCTGCTATATTTTGGTGTTTTTCACTTCTTTTTTTTATTGAGAGGGAATTATCTGAATAGGTGTCCATGTTCATGGCATATTCTGCATATGAGTCGGATTTGCTCGTAATCGATGCTTTATATCCATTCCTCATCCCTGAATTCCAGGCTTATGGATTCTGGGAGTGCCCCCAAAACATCCATCTCTATGCAGATCCTTTCATAGGAGATATATCTCCCTTTTAGGGTTGATTTCGATGTCTTCACATATTTTCCAAGTTTGTTCCTGATTTCTTCGAAGGTGGAGGGTAGCCAGTATTCTAGCAACAGAGTATAGCCGCAATGAGATGGGTACATTCTTGAAGGTTTCTTTCTCTGGGGAGAAGTTTTCCTTCCATGGCCACATGTACAGTCGTGCTGAGGCATGGAAGTATGCCCCCCCTCAAAGACTTTATCCATATCCTCTAGATTCATGAATAATTCTGTGAAGAATCCTTTCGAACCCAGGTGGAGTTCCACTTCCCCACTTGGCTTCCAATGACATTCTATCCAGTTGTGCAATGTTCTTTCTGTTGACCACAAACCCATGAAATTGCAAATTAGTGCATGCGTCTTCATCTGGTCCCGAAAGAGTTGTGTTTTTGGGTCTTCCAGTATCACCATGGGTATCAATGTTGTTTTAGGTTTACACAGGTTGCACCCTTCTACCCCATTGGGGTTTTCTGGTTCTTACGCTTTATTCTAGGTTTCTCTGGCTTCTTCCCCCATGCGATCTCCTTTTTCTGGGTTGCTTTCCTGATTTTTTTTCGGTCATGAACCCGAGGTGCTCGTCAATGGTTCCTTGAAACCTCCACCTCGTGGGCCTTTCCCCTTGACCACCACTACCTACTTGTATGAGGGAGTTCCATTACCGCCCCCTTTGGTAACCATGTTTCTCTCTGTTGTGTCTACAATTGTCAAACCCTAGCTTGCTCCTTTCCTGAGAATGAGTCCTTAGGGTCGACCTTTTGTTGAAGGACTTGAAGGGTTAAAAAGATAATTTATCCAATTTTATTTTCTTAAGCAAGATTTCATAAATAGATCAACTAAGCCCTTTTAGCAAAGCTTCCTAAGGAGATAAAGTATGAAGGAATGTCTATACATTATTCATAACGGTTATGTAAATCTCTTATTTCTAAAATTGAAAATTAGAAACTATTTTTAATCAAAATTACCAATTTATGATCTGAAAGTAAAAACTTCATTTTCAATTATACCCTCACATCATGTGAAAGAATTTCATTTGATTTTTCCAACATATGAGAATATTTAATTTTATATTTTGTTTAAAAATATTTTCTCACATATAAGAATACAAATGAGAAAACAATGTGAAAAATTACACACCATCTACATTATCAACATTTACACACCATCTATGAAATTTGTACTACATTTAATTGATGACAAAAATCTTGGATCTACAACATGCAGGGAAACTGTGTGCAGCGTTGTCTCAAATACTGCGCACCACAAAAGTTTGTCATTGAACACTTAAGACTTACTGTGAAATGGGAAACCTACTACTTGATGTATATATTAAAACTTGATGTGTCGCATGTGGTTACATAGTACACTACTGTGATGAGCCTTGGCTCAAACAACTTCTTATGTTGACTACAAAGACATAAAGCTTGTGCTCAGACTTCTTTGACTCCTTAGTTGTTGATGTTGTTCTCTTCTTCAAGACTTTTTTCTTTTTACCTCTCTATTGTGTATATGTATATCAAATTCCTACAGACTCAGACTTATAAAGATGAAATTGTGACTTCTTACATAAGTAAGACTAATGTTGTATTACTGAGAGGGGGGGTGAATCAGTAATAACGTAATCATAATCATTTTTCTTCAAATGTTATATCAATGTATAATTATTATCCAATAA
>JASDQU010332151.1:437-12813 GCA_032191745.1 Picea mariana | reverse complement strand
AACTCCAACTGTCCCTCCTCATCCAATGGGGGAAGCTCCTCTAATGTGTTAATGAATTGTCCCACTTCCTTTTTTAGGCAAGACACGTGGAACACGTTATGAATCTTGCTCCCCTCTGGAAGCTCTATCTCGTAAGCAACCTCGCCTACTCGGCGCATGATCCTGTAAGGACCATAAAATCTGGGCTTCAGCTTCTCAGCTCCACTCTTCTTCAGAGATGATTGTCTGTAGGGTTGGAGTCTCAAGAAAACCAAATCTCCAACCTCAAAGCTACACTCTATCATGTGCCTATCTGCGCTTATCTTCTGTCGATTTTGTGTCATCTGTAGGTTCTCTTTCAACAATTTGAGAATCTCATGACTCTCTATGATCCAATCCTTGGACTTGGGAGATCTGCTCTCCCCAAATACCAAGTCTACCAAAGTGGGAGCATCATATCCATACAATGCCTGGAAGGGTGTCATACCAATGGACATGTGGAAGGTGGTGTTGTAGCAAGGTTCCCCTAAATGTAACCACTTTACCCACATTCTCTATTGTCCTCCTACATAGTTCCTCAAATACCCTTCAACCCACTTGTTGACAATCTCAGTCTGCCCATTTGTCTGAGGGTGATAGCTGGTGATAGGTGATAACTCTGTCCCCACCAACCGAAACAACTATCTCCAAAATGTCCCTATTAACCGATTGTCCCTGTCACTGACGATGTTCTTCGGCAACCCATGAATTTTGAAGACCTCCCTAAAGAAAAGCTCGGCTACCTGAACTACGTTGTACTTTGTCGGTATGGTGTAGAAGTGAGAAAACTTGGTCAATCTGTCGACCACTACATAGATACAATCCTTAGCCTAGACCTTGGGTAGACCGGTGATGAAGTCCATAGATATACTCTCTACTCTCCCATTTCTGCTCTGGAATGGGGAGTGGCTGAAGTAGCCCTGTTGGAAGAGCATGCTCTGACTTGTTCTGCTGACAAGTCACACACTCACTGACGTGTCTCATAACATCTTGTTTGAGTCCCTTCCATGAGAACCTCTCTCTGATCTATCTGTAGGTTTTGAAAAATCCCTAGTGGCCTGCTAGAGGTGAATCATGAACTGCGGTGAGGATTTTCTTCTTAAGCGTTGAATCTAGCACTAAGTAGACTCTATCCTTGTAAAATATGACATCGTCAATGACCGTATACTGGTCATCCTGTATCTTCCCATCCATCACCTCACAAGTGAACTTGTTCTTGGAATATTCCACTAACAAGTGGGATTTCCAATCTACTGAAATCTCCATCAAAGAACATGTTGTAGGTCTCCTCGATAGTGCATCGGCCACAATGTTCTTCTTCCCCTTGACATACTCTATGTCAAAGTTTAATGCCTTTACCTTCTTCACCCATTTTTTTTGGCGCTCACTAAGGTCCTTATGCTCAAGGAAATACTTCAAACTGTTGTGATCGGTCATGACCATGAATTTGCTGCCCACCAAATATTGTCTGAACTTGGTCAAGGCATGCATAATTGCCAAAATTTCCTTATCATAAATGGAGTACAACCTCTCATGTTGACTAAGCTTCCGGCTCTCGAATACAATGGGGTGTCCTCCCTGCATCAAAACTACACCGATCCCTTCGTCGGATGCATCACATTCTAGTACAAATGGAAGGGTGAAGTCTGGTAGTGCCAACACTGGACAAGTGTCCATGACTTCCTTCATGTGATCAAAGGCTTCCTGTGATTTCTCGGTCCATATGAAAGCCCCATGCTTGGTAAGATCTCTCAGCGGTTCTCCAAGATGAGAAAAACCCTGGACGAACCACCTGTAATAGCTGCACAACCCAAAGAAGCTCCTCAATTCTGTCACATTCTTGGGCATCGGCCAATCCATAATGGCCTTGATCTTCTCTTGGTGCACCTGTACCCCCTATGCATTGATGATGTGTCCTAAGTAAATCAACTCTATCATACCGAACTTGCACTTGGACTCTTTGACATATAATGATTGTGCCTCCATGATGCTCAATACCTCATCCAGGTGCCTCATATGCTCTTGCCATGACCAACTATAGATCAAGATGTCATTGAAGAAAACCAAGACTGATTTCCTTAACTGATCCCTAAATATATGGTTCATGCAAGACTGGAATGTAGCGGGTGCATTCGTTAGACCAAATGGCATAACCAGGAACTCGAAGTGTCCAAAATGACATTGAAATGTCGTCTTCTCTATGTCCTGCTCTCGGATGTTGATCTGGTAATATCCAGAGCATAGATCTATTTTTGAGAAGAAAACTGCCCCATGTAGTTCATCCATCAACTCATCAATGCGTGGGATAGGGTACTGATTTTTGATGGTTTTCTTATTCAAGACTCGGTAATCAATGCACATCCTCATGGTGCCATCCTTCTTCAGAACTAAGACAACTGAAGAAGCAAATGGGCTACTGCTCAGTCTGATGTGTCCCATCGCTAAAAATTCCTTGATTGCCTTCTCTATCTCATCCTTGAACCTCCTAGGATGATGATAGGAGGGGGTGATCATAGGTTTGGCCCCTTCCTCTAACTCAATGGTGTGCTCAAACCCCCTATCAGGTGGTCTCCCTGGTGGGATTGCCTCAAAGACCTACTGATGTCATCCCAATAAATTCTCGATCTCTGTGTGGTATTGTTGTCGATCTTCTGAATCCTTCTTAGTAGTGATCAAGCATTCTGCGACATATGTGACCTCCCCATGTTTGAATATCCTCTCCATCCTCTTGGCTGAAACTGTCCTAGGTGCTCTTGTCAAAATACCTCTTAGAACAACCTTCTTCCCATCCTGATCTCTGAATCCCATTTCCAAATTTGGTAGTTGGTAGTGATTTTTCTCAAGGTAATCATCCACTGAACTCCTAACACCACATCTGTGTCTGATAGGTCAACCACATAAAATGTGTCTCTCACTGTGTAGTTGCCTAACTTCATCTCTAAGTTTGGAATTATGTCTAGACACTCCACTGTGTGGCCATCTTCTACCACAACATCAAACCCCTCAAACTCCTCTATCTGAAGTGCCCGTCTCGATACTAGTGAAGCGTCAATGAAGTTGTGGGTGGCCCCACCATCTATCAGGGTGATTTCCCATTGCCCCTTAATAATCCCTCTGATACGGAGGGTATCATACCTGGAAACACCGGAAAGGGACGTTATGACTCCTCCCTTTGCTTGTTTCCTCCTGTTAGCCTACTCTGGCGGTTGTGGGACTACTAGAGGATGGGCTCCTGCCAGTGTAGGTGGTCTACAGGGAAGCTGCTCCTCTACTAGTGTTGAATCCTCCTCTGAACTAGTGGATCCACCATCTTGCTCCTCCTCCTCACTGTTCACACTGTCTGCTGCTACATCAATATAATGAATCTCTCCCTTGCCCGTGCACCTATGGCCTGGGACCCAAGGATCTCTCCAGCTGAAGCAAAGCTTCTTCCTCATAATCTCTTGCCTAGTCTCATCATCCAACTTCTCCTTGCCCTTCCATTCTCTCTAGAATGGCTTCCTGTCTTGATCCCTCTAGGGCACAAATGGTTTGGAAAAAGTTTTAGTCTTTGGCACTGAGTCTGCCAGATCTCGAGTGCGAAGGATGGCATCCTGCAAAGTGGGAGGCCTGTATGCCCTCACCCATCCTCTCAAAGGCTCTGTGAGTCCTTCTGTAAATAGCATGATCAGCCTGGGTTCTGATATATCTATCACTGCCACATCTACCCGCTGAAACTCTGTGATGAATGCCTTTGTTGTGCCAATTTGTCTCAACTAGGCTATATCCCTGAAGTGCATCTCGGGATCCTTCCTGTCAAACCTATCCATGAGCCTATCTGTAAACTTCCTATAGGATGTGATGCAATTGTAACCCAATGTCACCAGTCCATGATACCACCACTCGTGTGCCTCACCCTCCAAGTGTAAGGTCGCGAAACTAATGGCCTCTGTCTCATTCATCTGGTTGAGCTTGTAATACATGTCTAGCTTTTGTACCCAAGCTGCAGCGGTGTATTTGGACGATCTGTTGTGGTCCTCCCCTCTGCGGCTCTCTTGGGAGGTTCCTGAGTCTGAGTCCACAGTACTCGACTAAGGTCATGTCCTGATGGAATTCATGTCCCAATGCTGCGTACTCCCTCCTATACCCTACAATGTTGTCAGCATGAGTGGGTGGACTCTGTTCTATTGGTGGTGCTGCTCCTACCAGGGGTGCCCTCTAGAAACTGGGAAACAAGGGTCTGGGAATTTTACTCGTAGAGGTGTATGTGCGAGAGGGTGATTGGGGTCTACGGCTTGCTCTCGAGTTTTCTTGTGCTGCATGCGAGACTTGTGTATCTGGGGTGCCCACTCTAGCCAATCTATTAACCACCTGTGCCAAGGACTGAGACATGGTCTGTTGACTAGCTAACATGTTGTTGATAGCCTACATGAAAGTTTCCTTTGGATCTACAGGGGCCTTTCCACTGCCCTCTCGTCGCTCATATCTGTCTCCTAGCATCCTCTATGCCTCGCGCTCAGCCTCACGCTCTACCCTTCTCTCTGCTTCTCTGTGTGCCTCTTCCTCTTCCTCTGAGCTAAGAGGAAAAGGGGGAAAATCAGGCATATGCCTTCTTTCCTGATGCCTGTTGTAAGTGACATATTCGTCACCTACGTGTTCACAGCCCTCTGGGTCTTCTGCTACACTCATTGTCTTTAGTCACAAGCTGGAAGGACTAAAGCTCTGATACCACTGTAATGTTCTTGACTTGGCTAGTCTAGGAAACGTTGCTAATGTGTGTGTAGGATGAAAGGTTTACAGCATATAAATGATCATACAAATAATAAACGTGACCAAGGACTGCAAATTTTATATTATGATATTTCTGTGGATTACAAAATGGCCGAATGCGGCTGAATAACTGACAATACTTGACTAGATCAACATACAAAGGATCTTAGCTAGAATATAAATAAGCAACTGTGGCTGAATAAAATAGCAACACTCGACTACATCAAAAGAAAAAAGGATCTTAGCCGGAATACAAATAAGCAACTAAAAGATAATACCCAAAATATGGGAGCACTGCGGAATCAATGAAAATTGATGGAACACCTAGATGATGTTCCCGGTGACTAGGGTGTGTCTTTCAACACCGAAATCAGCCAATTGGTGTCTTCCTCCTGGAATACACTGAACTATCTCTCCTGAGATGTGCCTCTTCTCCTACATGACAAGTCATAATCTGCATAATAATGAATTGGGTCGCTGACCCTTCCTTTATAGCTTGCCAAAACCATAAATCATGCTAAAACCCTAAATAATGTTGAAACCCTAATTCACTGTTGACTTCTATTTTTATCTCATAATGACTTAAAAGCGTTNAATGATGGAAGACCTGGATGATCTTCCCGATGACTAGGGTGTGTCTTTCAACACCGAAATCAGCCAACTGGTGTCTTCCTCCTGGAATATTCTGAACTATCTCTCCTGAGATGCACCTCTTCTCCTCAATGACAAGTTATAATCTGCATAATGATGAATTAGGTCGTTGACCCTTCCTTTATAGCTTTCCAAAACCCTAAATCATGCCGAAACCCTAAATCACTGTTGAAACCCTAATTCACTGTTGACTTCTATTTTTATCTCATAATGACTTAAAAGCGTTGTTAACCCTTGTTAGCTCAATGTCACTTTCCGAATATAACACCTGTGACTAGAGTGACCTCTAGTAACCCTGTTTACCCCTCTTTGGCCCTGGCTATAGTCTAACGGGGTGGTTTAGACCATTAAGACTCCTCTTCTGGATCTCCTATTTGGAAAGGGACATTACAGACTCACTTCATTTCACATGTCCAATTGCTCAACCAGTTGAAGAAGCCAAAAATAATTTTCAAAAACAACAGAGAAGTTCTAGAGATACAGAAAGAAACTACATAGATTATTATGGAAAAAAAGAAGTAAAAACCAAACAAAAGTATTATTCTTGTTCAAAACAGTGAATATAATAAAATATTTTCTTCAAAACAACAAAGAAGTATTATTCTCGTTCAAAACCACTCAAATAAATATAATTTCACAACCACAAAAATATATATATATAACTTGTAAATTATAAATTAATTCTTCAAAACAAAATAAATGATACTATATTATATTTTTTTCATAGAAAAGGAACTTTTTCATATTCCACCTTTAAAAACTACATTTTCTCTCTGTGAGAATGTCAATTATATCTTTCTATATATATTTTTTATATTTTTTTATGTGAGTTCATATTAATATATATTTTTAAATAAGTAAATAATTTTTTTTAATAAAATTAGTGAATCGACACTTAAGACCAAGTAAAAAAGACCTTATGTTATCTCAAAATCGTAAATAAATGGGAGTTCATTACAAATAAAATAGGAGTTCATTACAAGTCACTTATGATTACGAAACGTTTTAATAGTAAATATGTTGTTTTTAAAGAGGTAATCTATGCAATTTACTTAGTTAAGCTATGTTAAAGTAAATAAATAAGAGTTCATTACAAATAAAATAGGAGTTCATTACAAGTCACTTGTGATTACTGTATGATAAAGTAATCGCAAATAAGTTGTTTTTAAGAGGTAATTGTAATGTAAAGTAAAATGAAATAGTTTTAATGATAAAGTAAGAAGGAATTTTGCTATATTAAATGAGAATTATAAAATAAAGTAAAGTATAAACTCACCATTATACGTGCGAGGTAATTGCAATTGAATATCTCATCCATCTCTGTTTTTTATGTTCTTTGATTAGAACGTGCGAGGTGATTGCAATTGAATATCTCATTCATCTCTATTTTTTTTTTATGTTTTTTTTTATTAGAATTACATGGAAAGCACATTATTTGTCACTATTTGTTGCAATAAATAAGGACTATTCTCTAGACTTAGAGTGACTTGGTTCCATATAAAAAATAATGATAGATAGATAAATATATAGATATATATAACAAAAAATAATATGTTTATTTTTTTATTTTTTACTAAAACAATAAAAGAAAGTGTTAAAGTGGATGTCATATTTTATTATTAAAGAGTTATGATTTTTATGAACATTGTAGTGTGACATTATCATTGGTGAATGTAGCAATGTGATATAACCCTTGAGGAATAAAACAATGTGGTATAATTCTTGATGAACATTACAATGTACATAACTATTGAGGAATGCATAAATTCAACATGAGTTAACATAATCCTTCCGGGATGCCACAATCTAATATAAGTCAACATAATTATTTGATATAAGTCAAAATAATCCTCCAAAAAAGTCAATCCACCATAATCCTTCAAGAATATCGCATTGTGAAATAAACCTTTAGGAACATCACAATGCGAAATAACCATTAAGGAACAATGGAAATTGGCACAAGTCAACCAAGATTAAAATTGCAATGATACATAATCATTGAGGATTGTCACAATGTGACATAACCCTCAAGAAACATCACAATGTTACATTACCCTTAGTGAATGTTTCAATGTACCATAATCATCGATGAGCATAACAATGTGACATAACCCTTGAGAAACATGATAAGGCGACATAACCCTTGACGAATATTGTGATGTGACATAACAATTGATGAATGTCGTAATTTGACATAATTCAACCAAGATGAATGTTATAATGTAACACAATCATTGAGGAACGTTGCAATTCGACATAATCAAGATGTGACATAACCATTTATAAATATCACAATGTGAAATAAGACTTGAGGAACATCACAATGCAACATAACCCTTGATGAACATTGCAATGCGGTATAACCATTTAGGAATATAGCAATTTGACATTAGTTAGCCAAGATACGTGACATAACCTTTAAGGAATGTCACAAGATGATATCACCATTGAGTTAAGTCACATTGTGACATAACCCTTGATGAGTATCAATGTGACATAACCTTTAAGGATTGTAGAAATGCAACATAAGACAACCAAGATGAACATCACAATGACATAACCATATTATCAATGTCTTACTATTGCAATGTGACATAATATTGTAGTCAACCACTTGATGTCGCAATGTAACATAATTTTGATTTCAATCTCTTAATTTTCTAAACTGATATAAAATTTAAGTCAACCACTTAATGTCATAATGTGACATAATGTTGAAGTTGATGATAACGTGACGTGACACAACATCGAAGTCAACTTCATTGTGTCACAACATTATATAATATTGAAGTCAACCTCTAATGCACACTGCTCCTCGGCGAACAGTCGCTCTCACCAGGACCTTCTGTACCTTGGCCCAAAGAGTTCAAATACCCTTCAAATCCCGTATCGGGACTTCCTGTCACCCACAGGACACTATTTTGATCTCCCGGTAGTTACTTCGGGAAATCGGGTCTCGCGGGATCGTGAGCCCTGTATGCACATTCTCGTGCAACTCTAAACCCCGAATGTTGATGAGTCAATAGTCAACGGTTCCATATATCGGGGATTCCCCTATCGGGATATCGCCACTCAAAGTGTTAAAGACCTGACTTTCCAAACTCCGAGTGCCGAGGTGTTGATCTCCCGATTCAATGCCACCTGGACTCCACTCACTCCCTGGGGTCCCACGTGACCACGTCACCTCGGGATTTTGTGGATCGCAAATCCACGATATAAGTGCTCCTTGGTGTCGAAAAACCCGAACACCGAGTCCCAATTTTTCGACTCCTCGGGATCTTGCACCACGTGTCCCTTGGAAAATCAATGGCGCCAGTTAACTTGGAGAATCGTGACTCGCGATTTCAACGAGTCTGCACCTCGCCTCACCAAACGCCGAATGTCGATATGTGATGGCCTGTTCTTTTGTGCTCCTGCGAGTTAACTTCCTCGCAGCTCCCCTCAGATCTAATGGGCAGTGGGATTTCGTGACTTTCCTCTGCGCACCTTTGTCGTTGATTTATCTGCTTTGAAGATATCCTCCGCTTCAAAGCTTTCCTGTTCAAATCCTTCTAGGGTTTGCTCCTCTGTGTTCTCAACGGGACTATCCCTCCTGAGCTCAATATTTTTGACTTCTTCAGAGACCTGTCGCACACTCTATGTGCTCAACTTCCAACAGCTCTCAAAGTGTTGAAGTTCCTCGGACTCTGTACACTCCTGCCAACAACAGTCCTTGCCTCCCTTCGCTCAGACGAACTGCTGAGACTTCAGACTTGGCCTGCACTCCACCTGCACGGCTCGAATAACCCAATTCAAATCTGGGCAGATGAGAATAAGAGTTTAACTGTCTGGCCTCATCAATGCACTCTATGCGGATGAATTCCACTGCACTCTATGCAGGAATCTCCTGGCTCAGACCAAGAAACAATTGAAACTTATTTTCTCAATCTCTCAGATTTCAGTTAACCTCCTGAGATCACCTACAAAGCATATTCAAAGAAAATGCATACATAGGAAACAAACATTCACAAGCATAATAGCACATACACAGAGAAAACAACACCAGTCATGGAATTGAATCAAAGCTCTTCCTATTAGTCCAATCTGTACATGAGGCTCTCCACAAGTTCTCTGCTTGCTCTCCTTGCTTCTGTATGAATGAATGATGATGATACAATGATACAAAGGAGGGTGCCTATATTCCATTTGCCCTCTCGAAATCTGGAACTGTCAATTCTACAATAATTTCCTATCTAACAGCATTAAAACCAATAAATGCCTTCCTATCTATAATACAATACAAGTGTGCTTCATTACATTAACTCATTAATGCTTGGCGCAACAAATATTAAGGTAAAATTCAAAAAGAAGTTTGTTGGCTTGTCCAGCTGTATTTTCTTTCTCCACGTGCTGGCTCGCTTGATGAGGTGTGGATGCTCCTGCATCATACTCCTCGGCTCAAAATACTTCATGGGCTCCTGTCCATGAGCTCCTGCACAGTCTGCCCATGTTTTTGTATTGATGCTTCTGTCTCCCAGCTGACATCCTCCACTGGGTGATTCTTCCACTTCACCAGGTATTCAAAATACTGCTTCCTCCTGGTCCTCCTGCCTACTCTCTTATCCAGTATGCACTCCATCTGAGGCTTCTGTGCAACTGGTAATTGCTTCTGCCACTGAATCACTAGTTCCTCAGTTCTAGTGTCTGCTTCTGCATCCCTGTAAGGGTATAAATCCGAAATGTTAAAAATCGGAGATATCCCAATGCCCTCTGGCAACTCAAGCTCATATGCATTTTCCCTGAATTTCTTCAGGACCCTGCACGGCCCAATCTTCTTCATTTTGAGCTTGTTGTATGTTCCCCTTGGGAACCTTTCCTTCCTTAAGTGTGCCAGAACCATGTCCCCAACTTCAAACTGAAGTTGCCTCTTCCGCTGATCGGCTCTGCGCTTGTACTCTTGGTTGGACTTCTGTAGTCACTGCTTCACCTCCATGTGAAGTTCTTGCATCGCTTCAGTGAACTCCTCAACACGAGCACTGCTAGTTTCAGCCTGTCCTGACTCCCTAAGCTCAGAAACTCCTCTCGGATGTGTCCCATACAAAATATGAAACGGGCTCTTACCTGTACTCCGATTCACCGAATCGTTGTACGCAAATTCAGCCTGTGGTAGGATCTGATCCCAACTGGTGTGATGCTCTATCACCAGGCTTCTCAATAAATCCCCCAAACTTTTGTTCACCACCTCGATCTACCCATCTTTCTGCGGATGATAAGCAGAAATGAACGCCAAGTCAGTCCCTAGCTTCTTCCATAGCGTCCTCCAAAAATGACCTATGAACTTAGTATCACGATCCGAGACTATGCTCCTCGACAATCCATGTAATCGCACAATCTCTTTGAAAAACAAATTCGTGATGCGGGTCGCATCGCTGGTCTTCCGACATGGTATGAAATGTTCCATTTTCGAAAACCTGTCCACCACCAAAAAGATGGAATCAACTCCTCTTTGTGTCCTCGACAATCCCAGAACAAAATCCATGCTGATGGCTTCCCATGGCCTTTCAGGTATGGGAAACAGCTGATAGAAACCTGTGTTCTGCTTTCGGCCCTTCGCGTGTTGACATATCCTGCATCTGTCAACAAATATTTTTACATCTGCACGCATGCCTGGCCAAAAATACGATTCGCTCAACTTGGCGAATGTTTTTTCATGTCCAAAATGACCTGCTAATCCCCCGTTGTGCTTTTCCTTCACCAAATTCTCTCTCATGGAGCAATCTGGAATGCACAATTGATTTCCCCGAAACAACAATCCCTCCTGGATTAGATAATCAATCCACGGAGTTCGATCTCTGAGAACTGGGTTCCCGGCTGCCTCGTATGCTTCTCTGAAGTCTATATCACCTGCATACATATCCTTCAGATTTTCAAAACCCAAAGTTTTGACCCTGAATTCCTGCAACAGCAAACATTTCTGGCTCAAAGCGTCTGCTACTTTGTTAGCAGTTCCTTAAATGTGCTTGATCACAAATGTGAAATTATGCATGTACTCTACCCATTTTGCATGCTTCTGGTTCAACTTCTCCTATTGACTCACGAATTGCAACGCATGATTATCACTGTACAACACAAATTCTTTGGGTATCAAGTAATGCCTCCACTTCTTCAATGCCTGTATAATGGCATAGAACTCTTTATCATATGTGGAGTATTTCAGCTTTTCATCATCCAGTTTCTCGCTGAAGTATGCTACAGGTCTGTCATCCTGACTCAAGACCCCTCCAACAACATACCCATTGGCATCACACTTCACCTGAAATGTTTTCTGAAAATCAGGTAATACCAACACCGGTTGCTCTGTGATCTTTCGCTTCAACAAATTGAAGCTTCTTTCAGCCTCTGTCGTCCAATGGAAAACCTTATGCCGCTTCTTTACCGTGTCCATCATTGCGGCGCTAATTCCACTAAAATTCCGAATGAATTTCCTGTAGAAACTAGCGAGTCCATGGAAACTCCTTACCTCAAAAACGTTCTGCAACGATGGCCAGTTCTTGATTACTTCCACCTTTTCAGGATCCATCTTCAATTCATTCGCCGAAATTACAAAACCCAAATAAATGAGTTATGTCTACATGAAGGAACACTTCTTCAAATTAACCAGCAGCTTCTCCTACTGTAGCCTCCTCATCACAATGGCTAAATGTTTCAAGTGTTCAGCCTTGCTCTTGCTGAAAATTAGTATGTCGTCCAGGTATACAACCACAAATTTGCCAATGAATTCCCTCAAGACTTCATTCATCAGCCTCATGAATGTGCTTGGCGCGTTTTTCAAGCCAAATGGCATGACCAGCCATTCGTACAAACCTTCGTTTGTTTTGAATGTTGTCTTCCACTCATCTCCCTCTCTCATCCGGATCTGATGATATCCGCTCTTGAGATTGATTTTCGAAAAATAATTTTCCCCACCCAGGCAATCCAT